>BGPR01010366.1:6806-22258 GCA_013235015.1 Araneus ventricosus | reverse complement strand
ATTCGCCAAAGCTCTTAGTGACCAACAGTTCGCTTGTAGTGGTCAGTTTCGATGAGATGAGCCACAAATCACGAGGACAGGACGATGAAGAGGACCGAGAGAAGCACCATCAACCCAAGGAACTCTCAAGCTTCATACTTTAGAAGATCAGTCCAATACAATGCTGGAATCTTTAATGAAAATGTCACCCGAAAAGATTTATCAAGCTTGAAAAAAACGAGTTAAAACTTTTTCATAAAGCTTAAAAAAATTAAATGTGCATGATTTTTTTTTCATTTGTCGCTTTTTTCTATTTCAGAAACGAATGAGTACATACCGACAATGTGTTGTCTTTTTCTCATCTCGCATATACATAGATTTGTAGTTCTTTAAGGCACTTTTGGATGCACTTATCATTCGAATGCAGTGGTCACCTCTGCCTTTGAAAAGTGATCACTTTACCGCGGTCCACTGTAGTCAGGAAGCAAATGATTGAAAGTTTTGTTGTTAGCTGATATTCGAAAGCATGACCTTCCTCGTGAAAGCACAAACAAATAATAATGATCAGAAACAGGACATGCATGTTAGTTATACAGTTATTAGTGCTTTAACGTATATAGATATTATAATTAAAGGCAGGTTACACATGGATTTTCTAAGTTTATTAACTCCATTGCACTTCACCATACTAAAATCATAGGAGCTAGATCTGAATATACTAATCAGTTCGGATGAGTAATAGAGATATGAAAGGAAAAGAGGAATAAAAACATAAATAGCTAAACCTAAGGGGCGCAAAGAGAAAAGCATTAGCGCAAGTAAGTCACTATTTATAGCCAAATATAACGAGAGCATAAGAAGATACCATTGGTTTCGAGGCACAGTTTTCTGACTCCACTCGATAGTGACACCATGGGAACAGAACATGTGATTATTTCATTCGGAATCCCCTTCATCTACTTTGAATTATGCCACTGATTCGAGGCGTCTTCTGAACCCCATGTCCCCTTGCCTTGTTATGCCAATGATCTTGAGGCGTCTTCTGATTCCCTCATGTCCCCTTGCTTTTGTTATGCCACTGATCTTCGAGGCGTCTTCTGATTCCCATGCCCCTGCCTTGTTATGCCACTGATTCGAGGCGTCTTCTGATCTCCTCATGTCCCCCCTTGGCTCGTTGTTAACATCTCGAGGCGTCTTCTGATTCCTCATGTCCCCTGCCTTCGTTATTGGTGCCACCGATTCGCTGAGGCGTCTTCTGATCTCATGTCCCCTTGCCTTGTTATGCCACTGATTCGAGGCGTCTTCGATTCCCTAGTGTCTTAAAATAGAGAGTCGATTTCACCCGGATGGCACAGTCGCATGTTAAAACATACTGCTATTGTCATCTATTATTGTGCGTTTTCTTACGTTGAGCTGTGGCGCCTTCCTTGTCTTCCTGCATTAGACAATGATTCCAAAATTGAATTGGCGAGACGTACTTATTACAGTGAAACCTGTGTATAACTATACTGTCTATAAAGATAAACCTGCCTATGACGATATTTTCTTGGTCCCGTGAATTTATTTACCAATGTATTTTCAACCCGTTACGACGATAATCACTTTAAGTCACCTGTCTATAAAGATAATTTTTTACCTCTTTTAGAAGCTTGTACAGCAAGGTTCCGATTTTTGTTCTGCTTAACGGCAGCCTATGGTCAAGAATAGATAACAGAAGAATCAGAGGGAGGGCTGAAGAAACCACAGCCTGTTTTAGAAGTCAACGAAGGAAAAATGGGGAAAAAAATGGTGTGTTTTTGAAATTTAAACAGTTGTAGATTAGTGCCCCAAAGATAATACTAAGTCCCTCGACTTGGCCATGGGGAAGTAGGGGTTGAAGTAGTTTTTTCAGTTTTTCTGCATGAGCTTGAAAACTATGTGTTATAGAGAAATCCAATTAAAAAAAAAAATAAACTACATTAAATTTCACAAAGTATCCATCATTTTACATCCATAGTTAAGAAGATATAGGAGTTGAAAAAGAGAATTTTGTTCCTATTGTAATGGTAAAAATCACTAAAAATGCCATAACAACCTTCAGAAGCACCTCATGCCTAGTATATAATAATTTATAAAGGTAGTATTAGCAAGGAGAATAGTGGTGGCACAAGTGGGGCACAAATATATTTGATGAACAGTCGTGATCCCTTCCCTCCCTCAATCCGTTTCTCCATAAAGATCAATTTAAGTAGAGCTGAAGGAAAAGAGAAGGCAGGGGAGCTTTGAATCTGGCACAGTTGTAGGGAATAGAAACCCCAAACAACATATTAAAAGTCCTTTGATTGTAAGCATTGGGTACAAGGGGTTTGAAAATATTCTGAAAACTATGGGTTCTAGCGAAAATACCACTCACAAAATGAACCACATTAGTCTCCCAGCAAAAAAAAACAGTCCTCCATTTTTCTTAGGATGAATGTATTTAGAATAAGATAGAGAGAATTACACAAGTAAGTTGAAAAAAGAATATTTTAAGAAAGTTTTTATTTCAAATTAACAAGCATTATGTAAATAGATATCTATACCAACATAATATTATATATAGCATATAATTAAGTACATACCTACATAAAAAATATGCATAAAGTTCATCTTTGACACTTGTTCTACTCAAATTTCATCTGATTCTTTTACTGCTCGGATCGAGTTCGAACTCCTCTTCTAGAGTAAAAGCAACCATTAGTACAGATACCACGATGCTATGTTGTTTTACTTTAAAATCAAACGTTGGGATGAACGCAAACAGGGGGTAGAATCCTTGATGTTGGGGCTGTTCATATCTAAAACAGCTATTTTCAAGTCTCTTGTAATTGATTGAGTCTCGTATTTTTCTGCAAGAAGCATGAAGAAAATGTAATCTTTTTTCTTACCCTCTCAAATAGTTCAAAGCCCTCCCATCTTTTCGCAATACTGCCTTCCAATCAACCCATCTATTCCTTTTCACCTACAATCTCACACCCTCCTGTTTATCAGTCACAACATAATCTTCAACATAATGAACACTTTCAGCCATTGTAATCATACCAGAATCTCAGCAATAATGTTAATATAGTTCTACCAGCAGCCCAACGCACACAGGAAACGTCTGTAGTCAAGCTTGTTCTACTAAACTACATTCCAGTATTCGCTCAGAGTTATACATTCTAGTAAAATCTGGAATTCTCAACATATCTTCATCAAAGACATCAAATATATTTGAAGCCCCCCCCACCCCCCCACACTACCATATTACCTCAAATAATATTACCGCTCTCTTTAGGCCATTATATGCATGCAGTGCTTAAGTGAAGGTTGTTACTTCGGCATTGATTTTACCATACAAGGAATAAAAATTTCACTTTTTCAACCTCCATCTTCTTAAACTATTGATGCTAAAAATAAAAGATATGTGTCTTTTCTTGTAGGGAATTTAATGTGTTTTATTTTTGTAATTGAGATTTTTTCTAGACCATAGTTTTTTTGTGAGTTATTTAAGAAAACTGAAAAGCCCCCCCTTTAAACTCCCCTCTGTACCCCCCCCCGCGCAACCCCCAATGGGCGGGGACTTTAGTGTTGTTTAGGACACTCATCCCCAACAACTGTGCCAAATTTTCAAACTACATCCATTTTTTTTTTTTCTATTCGTCGATTTTGGCCTCGCTGACTGGACTGGGAAGCAGGATTGAAATGTGCACAGATGTTCGTTTGCTCTGATCCCTGGTACGTATTAACCTGTGTTCATTTACCAATTATTCGCATTTGTAAGACCCTAGTCCCTTGAAGTCTCATGATGTGTTAGCACCACCGAGGACGAAGATAGCACATGCAAAACATGGGCTTGGGAAAGCTACAAATAATTTCGGAAATCGATTCAGAAAGCAAGTTGATGCTACTAAAAAATTATGGATTTCTTTTCAGTAGAAGATGGGCACCATTTTCGAAAAAAGAAAAAGACATTTCTGGAAGCCGTGGAAAAAAATGAAGTGAATAGCAAAATGAAACGATTTAAAGGTGCCGTAAAATAAAGATGCTGAAAAAGTTTTCAACTAAAATTTGCATTTTGAAGTCCCGCTTCAAATATAAAATTTTATATCGGTATGTGTAAATTGTTCATTTTATATGTTTATAAAATATACTTTTAATAGCTATTATTTGTAAGATGAATCAATAAGCGTAATAAAAATATGCAACAAAGATAATGCTGCACACGCACATATAAACACTGGATGCGCAACTTCAAACTGTCGGCAACGATACCCGTCTAGAACAATACCATTTTCTGGCACAGCAATATCGTTAGACACGTTTTACCGCGGCTGCATTTGCGCATCATGAATTGAAGTTGTTCTGTTATCAACAGTATAAATACAGCTTTTGTAAACAGAACGCAATGACCATGCCCTAAATCATTCACCATCTAAAAGTTCCGGAACTTATTTTATTACGGAAGAAGGATTACAGATAGAACCTGTTTATTTTGGTATGAATTACGTGTTTTCTCCAATTGCCCGTACAAGGATGTAAGTGGTACTGGTATCCTCCTTCCGCAACATCCACCAGTGCCTCCGTCGGTGCAATTTCTGCAGCATTTGAGAATCGTTTTCCTTTATGCAAATTTCTCTTTTCAATTCATGGAAAAAACGCATGGTGTGTCAAATCAGGGAAATAGTTGATGTGGAAGTACCTGAATGTGGAGTAATCTTCTGATTTGATAATTTCACACCAGGAGGGACCTGTGAGCTGGCGCGCATTATCGTGAGTAGCACCCACATAGCTAAAGCCGAAGGAAATTCTGGAGTTTCGTAATCACGAGCTATGCATGCGCTGTACGTACTTTAACCGGTTGAAACCTATTCTGACTAGTCGGTCACGTGATACTCTTTTCTTGGTCGGTGAGGGGAAATGGCATAATACATTTACAATTAAAAATAGTCAAAAAAGTGCGGGGATGGAAAAGACAGTAATATATTTTCACATAGGGACATTTGAGATTCGACTTACCTGGCGGTAACCAAAATGTAGCCCAATGTTGAAAAAAAGTGATATAGGATTTACACGGAGTAATCGAACCTATATGTCTATTTCATTAATGTTGTTTTGATGTACTTTCAAACACATCTAGAGTTCCTCAGGGTTCAAATCTTTTGGTCCCCAAAGCTTATTTTGTTTATAAATGACTTTGTGGGGTAAATGGGTTTTTCCTGGGTGTCTCTTTGTTTGCCGACGATCTGAAATTTTTTTCAGACAAATACGATCCAGTGCTGATGCTGCTCTTCACAGAATGACCCTTGATAACTTATATCAGTGGTGCATCGCCATTAAATTACTCCTTAATAAAAGTTGAAAAAGTAGCATCCTTATTTTACTAGGAAATCAAGTACCTATTTTTTACTCTCTTCTGCAAAATCAATGATATTTTACTACGCAGATCCAAGTCAGTTTACTGACCTTTAGGTTCTTTTTGACACTAGACTCTCGATTTTCCCAACATATTGATACTATTCTGTCTCTAGAGCCTACATAAACTGGCTTTTATCAAACGCATACCGTGACATTTCTCCGGTGCTTGCTTTTGAGATTTTGTTTTCACTGTCTTCCGCTTGGTCTTGAGTACTGTTGTCTTGTTCTGAGATCCTCACTGTAAAATAAAAAATTAAAATTATTGAACAGGTCACAAACTAGGTTTTGCGTGTTACTTATTTTCGAACAAATCATATTATTATCACAAGCATTTATCCTCATCTCTATTTATGTACATCTTCTGGCATTACTACAGTTTGATAATCTATCCGACGTGATCTTTCTTATCTTTTATTTCATCATACATGATATGCTATGATTACTGATGAGCGATATTGACCGTATCATTTTTTTTGCATGAATAGCAAAGTCTGAGAAGAGTTGCTTATTTGATATGTATTTAACTAGGTTTGAATACATGCGTAATTTTTCTATTTATAAATTTTATCAAGATTTTTAACAGGTACCTATGATGATTTGTTGCTTTATATGTCTTCTGGTCGTTTTTAAGACTGGAACATTGGCTTTTGTGTCTTTTGAAGTGTTTTTATTTTGTAGGTGCTTTATTTTAAAAATCGTGTTGTGTTTTCAGTGATCGTTCATCTTGTTGCTTTTTATTAACCTGTATTTTGGTGATATTTTAGTGTTTTTTTCTCTGTATCATGCACCTCTGAATTGAGCTTACTGTAGTGTGCATTTTTTCTAAAATAAATAAATAAAATTATTCACAAAGACAATTTATTCCAATTAGTTTGCTCAGAATTTGTCGAATTCTTTCGCAATACGTAACTTAATCCATAATTTTTTCTCTGTATTTAGATACGGGAGATCCGTTCCATGCTATTTTGATCAGTACAACCGATTGATCTTCATATCCGTGATCACTGCAAGTGGCGATCACTGTATCTAATTGATCTGTAATAAAGAGAAACATGCGGATACTTACGGACAAGCTGTGGTCGGCGTGTCTCCGTCGATCAGCATTTCGCAGTCTCTAATCGTGTGGTTCTGCGCAATTCTGGGCATGGCGGCCGCGTCTCGCTCGTTCATGGTCTCGTGGATGACCAGAGATTCATCCGGAGGAAACTGTCAGAAGACAAAGAACATCCGCTTAATTTTGCACCCCCGATGATAATAATTCAGAAAGAAAATGGTTAGTATTTCTATACTTATAAAAATGAGCGGAATTTAGTGACTTTCATGCACATATTTCTGGGTCTAAGCAACTGACCAGTACAACTCGAGCGCCATTTGATATGTTTCTGCAAAGCCTTATACTGAGGTTGTGACCGTCGAAGTTCTATCCTTTAGAAGCAAATGTTATTGTTAAAGTACATAATTGAGTCGTTTCATAGAATACCTAGTTATATCATGAAATAACTGATTAAGTCAGTTAAAGTGTGAAATAAATTAATAATTCCACACTTTAATTAGTTATTCTATGAAATAACTAGTTATTCCATAAATTAATTAATGAGAAACAGTTTAAGTGCGTCTCGATGTGTTTCTGACAAAAGGAATAAGATATATATCGATTTTCTTTCACACCACTTCCCGAATTCTGGGAAATTTTGTTTTTAACAAATCACTGCCGAAGTCTTTTTTGTCTAAAAAAAACGGTATTTTTACATAGATACAAATGTATATATTTTTTTTATCCTAAAACTAAAACATTGATCCACTTTTAAGGCAATAAGTGGATCCCGCAACGGCAATAACTCCCTTTTTTGTTGTTTTTAGTATTGATTTATCTTGCTAAATTTTTTTATATCTACTGTCTTCGATTTTCCTTTCTTGGCGACAGATCTAAATACAAAACGCGCCGTATTACGGAAGTTCGAGGTGAGAACGTTCCTTCTGGTCAACTGGATGCAATGATACACATTATAGTTCCTCAATGTTGTCAACTCTGATTAGAGTGAACGTAGAAAATAAGAGAGAAAACTGAGTTTGTTTGAAAATTCGGGACTTTCATATGCGATAGATAACTTAACAATGAATTACTAGGTTGGTAAATGCAAATGATGACTTTATCGTTTGCAATGACAAGGGTGTAGTGGAGCCGGAACGCCGTTCCGGCACTGCATTTTTTACGAGAAATAAATAACAAAAAAATGTGAAAAAAGTCCCTAAAACAGAGCGAGTTTTGTGACCCAAGTTTGAGCGTTTCGGTTCTGTATTTACAGCTCCCCGGCACTGCTTATTTTGCGACTACACCACTGGCATTTGCCATCATATCTAGCAACTAGATTAGTAGGAAATTTATTCAATCAATAATTTGTTGTGGCATTATATTTTTAAGGACTATCAAAAAGTATTTTTAAAGTCTGTAGACAGTTTAATTAATAGTATTATTTCAAGAATATATTTGTTAATTAATTCTTTTACTATCTTGGAATCCAAAAAAAATGTACTAATAAAGTGTTGCATTTATAATAATTAAATTTTGTTTCCATTAATTAAACTTACCGCAAACCCGGGGGGCAATTTTCTCCGACGACAGTATCTTCTTCTGGCGAAGCAAAATGCTGTCTCATTTAACACTGGTACACACTTCTGTTTTGAGATTGCGCAGTAATTCTTCAAAGTATACCTAAGATAAATTTATTTCAGAAAAGTTGTTAAAAATAACAAGACGGATTTCGGCATTATAATCAAACCTCATCTTAATGAAATCCTAAACAATAGTTAATAGTTTTTTTAGTCGAGTACGGGTGTCCTAATTGCGAGGTACCCAGGGATCTGATCTCCCTTCAGTTTTACTCTATCCTCCAATTTCCGCTTTTAGTCTTCTCCCTCGACGACAAGCGAATAGATTCTCAATGAGAATAATAGTTACAATTCATAAAATTTAGCAAAATTAATTAATTAAATTTAAATAAATTAAAATAAAAACATATTTTGCATTAAATAGAAAGGCGCATATGCAGTCGAATCTAATAAAATACAAAAACAAATAACAGAAATTTGAATTAAAAGGAAAATAAATTAAAAGAAACAAAAAGTAAACAATATTAATAATGAAAAGTAATAAAAACAATGAACGTTTTTGTGCGCAAACACAGCAGCAAAAAAGTAATTGCTTCAACAGAAATTTTTTTAAAAATAACATAACAAAAACTATAAAATAAACAAAATCAAAGATTCTATACTACTTAGAACACTTTAATTAGAAATTATTGAAAATGGAAAGGAACTAAAATGGCGCACTCATCAGAAACCACACGCCATTTTTAGTTCAAAAAGAACAAAATTTTCTGTAGAAAGGAATGACAAAAAGTCAAAATTTATTCCTTCCTGTGGTCTTTCTCAATGAGAAGCTGTTCCCGTTCTGCTTTGCTTCTCATGGAGACCCTTCGGACGGGTAGTGCTCGGTTGGTCTCCGGCGTCTGACCACTCTTGTTGTCTGCCTGCTAGGGATTAAGCGAAGGGGTCACTTTTTAATTTTAATTTTATTTTATAACCATTTTGTGAACTTGAAGTTTTATAGAGAATTACCGATGGAGTGAGCACTTCGCGATTGAGAAGGGGTCGAAATGGATCTTTCTGGAGGTCGAGGCTTTTTCTTTCGACTAAGACGCCGGCGTATCGCTCCAGTTGGGTTATGAAGATAAGAGTCGGCTGCTGGTTCTCTGCCTGCTGGGTGGGGTTACTTCGCGGCGACCCATCAGGTTAAACTACCTTGTAAACCAACCTTGTAAATTTGTATTGGTATTTTTTATTGTATTAGTGACGATTTCTGTTTTGGTTTGTTTATATATTGTTTATATATTTTACATTCTGGCCTTTTACGAGGCGTGTCCGGAAAGTAAGTACCGTTTCGTTCTACCGCCACCGCAGCGCTAGTGTCGCAGTTCCGTGCATGTGCACACGTGTCTCTGGTTCATTGTCTGTCCACTGACGCCATTACAGCAGGATTGTGTTGTGTTTACAGGTGTTAGTGAGCGTTCAAAATGTTTAAGACGATTTCCGATCCCGCCGACTGTGAAGTGCGTTCTGTAATACGGTTTTTGAACGCAAAGAATGTTAATCGAGCTGAAATTCATCGACTATTGTTTGGATTCTGGAGCGACATGACAAACCCAAGTTTCATCACCGGTCACAATTTTGTTTAGGAATTCATTGCCCTCTTCACTGTATCGGGTAAAAAATGCCAAGTCACTTCGTTATGTGGACATCCGCAAGCATTTTCGGAAACCAACGGGAACACAATTTGCGATAATTTAAGCGATTTGTGACAATCTCATGCAAAACAGTTTTTGAAATTTGTGGAAACTCATCACAAAGCATTCTTATTATGAACCGACTGTTTTCTCGAATTTTTTCATTCACTTTTCCAACCAAACCATCTTTGACAACAGAAGGTCGCCCACTCCGCGCTTCGTCATGAACATTGGTGCGTCCATCATTGAATTGTCGAACCCACTTTCTAACCATTCCATCAGTCATTACATTTTCACCATAAATCTCTACAAGTTGACGATGAATTTCAGCTGGCTTAAAATTATTTGCGTTCAAAAATCGTAGTACAGAACGCACTTTACAGTCGGCGGGATCGGAAATCGTCCTAAACATTTTGAACGCTCACTAACACCTGTAAACACAACACAATTCTGCTGTAATGGCGTCAGTGGACAGACAATGAACCAGAGACACGTGTGCACATGCACGGAACTGAGACACTAGCGCTGCGGTGGCGGTAGAACGAAACGGTACTTACTTTCCGGACACCCCTCGTATGTATGCATTCGGTTACACAATAAATGCTGTCTTGGGGGTTGGGTGCCCTGAGTCCCTCTTTCGTGTTGGGCTGGTTCTCTTTCCCCGGCTGCCCTCGTGGCGTCTTACGCCTTATATGGTAGGCCGGCAGCCGTGGGTTTGGTAGGTTAAACTACCGGACGGCCTCGGCCAGACTGGGGTTTTTTGGTTTGCTTCTTGAACTGGGCGTTAAGGTTGGTCAAGATCCCTGGAAGTCGCCCTGAGCATACAGGCTCCGGCTAACGTGAGCCCAACCAGTCTCTCCGCCAAGCGAAACTTATTTTTAATTGAATTAACAAAATTTGGTTTTGTGCCGTGGCTCTTGATGGCATCGATGGAAGACTTACTATCGGTGAAGATACAGTGGAATCTCCCTATAACGAAATCGCTTGCTTCCAGTTGAAAAATTCGCTATAGAGAAAATTTCGTTATACGGAGATTAGAGATTTTTGCAGTTATTTAAGTAAATGTTACAAACCTTTTGGTATGTGCGATAAGTTCAAAAATATTTAATTATGACTTTCAATTAAAAATGAAGTAATATTTATTATAAATTTGTTAAAATTATACTAATTTTTATTGTATAAATAAAATGCTCGAAAGTGAAGACAATTCACCAATTTAGAGAATAATATGTACTAGTATGGATAAACATAAAATGCGTATTGTCATGCCATTTGCTGTTTCCATCCCCACTCCACCCCGATTCTTGGAATCTTGACCGGTAGAAATGTTGCTCCCTCTGTAGAAAGTCAGGTCCCCACAACTGCATTACCCTTCACATAGTATTCTATTGTTATGTGTTATCGCTGGAATGAACAATACGAGTGGTTCCAGAAACAGGCACTCGTGAGCGATTTGTTTGCACAGAAATTAGCAACTTACTTCAAAAATGACAAAAATCGAAAAGATAAAGGTTTGAAAAAATTCGTTATAGGGAGACAACTACTTCGTTATACGGAGAATATTTTGAATGTTATTTAACATTGCGATTAAAAATTTCGTTATAGGGAGAAATTCGCTGTAGGGAGACTTCGTTGTAGGGAGATTCTACTGTATTAATTTTAGTATTATTCTCAACTGCCCAGTCAGCGGCCACTCCAAGAGCGGCCAACTCTACCTGGAAAACAGTATTATTTGGTTCTATAGTTTATGACAAATTATTTTCTGTTAAATTCCTTTGTTGAGGATGTATACGGGAATCCCACACCGCTTCTGGCCTCCGCCTTCGATTTCCGGTGACTGACCACAGTTACTTTGTTCTTCGCATATTGGTTTAATCTGACTGACTTTTGGGGCTCTATTTTCTGAGGAGAGGGAAATGTTATAATTCTGAAATTTTCTTTCTTGGCTGTTTCCGTCTTGTGGTGGTGTGCTTGTTTGAGTGTGTGTGTGTGTTTTATGCGCTTGGATTTAAATTGACTTTTTTTAAAAAACTATTCTTTGGTCTTCTTTTTTATCTATTGCTGTTTCTGCACCCTGACATTTGGTGCATCTCTCGGCCGTTTTCGGCCGATTGAGCTGTTGCAGCGTTACTTTTACTATTTATATTAATTGCCACCCGATTCATGGATGTCGTATGTATTAAATTTAGGTAATTGCGCTGTAGCTATGTTCTCTCAGTCTCAGCTGTCAATATTGACTGCCTGAGTATTGTATTTAAATTCATTTCGATTTAGCTTTATCCGCCAGTGTTTCGGTGTAGAATGTAAACTTTTTTTGAACTCAATAAATAAAAACTTCCCCTCCGGGACATGTAAATCCTTAAGCCAATTTTGGCAGGCTGGTTAGGGAGTGGGTAATGAATGAATGAAAAAAGGCTCCGACTAGCACTAAAGTGGATGCCCAAATCTGCTAATTGCCTTCATTTGTTGGGCTCCTTTTGTTGCATATATGTGTTTTTCCAGAATAAGAAACTATAACAACTCTTCTGTACGCCAACAGATGGCATCGCTTAAACTCCGGTCTGAACTCTGAACTCATACCTCTACTTGAACTTCCTTGTAACTCTGAATTGTATTCGGTATTCTGTTCCTTTTTGTGTGTATGTGCCGTGATGTGCTTCGCTTAATAAATTTCATTATCTCTCAAAAGGCAGTGCTCTGATTCCCACTCTGTGGTCAAAAATGGATTAAATAATATGCCTTTTATTTAGATGGCTTGAATCTGCTATGCAGATGCACTTCGCATTCTACCGAGAAATGAGGTAAGTGAAATTGTTTCACTTACACTTTTTAATTAGAATATAATTAATTTTCCAACACCTTTGTGGGTGGTGCTGTTGGGACCCGGATTCTAATCAATTTTTTAAAGTTTTCTAACTGTCGATATTGAGAAGATATCAGAGACTTCACGATTTCTTATACTTTACCAGACGGACAGTTTGCACAAATTTCGTTGATTGCCATTGAAAAAGTGTTACAGGGAATTGGAGGAAGCCCCAAATCAGTTAAAAACCGCGATCTGGTGACCTCTTAATATTAACTACATCTGCCATTAAAACTAAATCCTTCCTCTTAGTAATATCTTTTCACAATAACTCAATTACCTCTCTTCTATCCATCAAAAATGTACTGTAAATGAAAAATCCTTTTGGGAGCTTTCATGACCAAAAGTGTAAAAGAACGTGAAAAATGGCCGCACTTCCTTTCTGATGCAAATATGGGATGCTGTTGTGAAATGGGCGATTTTTCTACTGTAGAAATACAATGGGGAACTTCAACATTTTTTTTATTTTTATATTGATTTAAAATGCTTCGAAACGAACAATATTATTAGAAAAAAAATTCTAGACAGCTTTTTTTAAAAATTTGCAATCAAAGTTCGCCTCTCAGAAAACGCGGGAGAAACGATCCATTTTGGCGCGAAACGGGTCTGACGTCATAGTTGCCTGACAGGGGAGACGCTCGCTTCCTTCCCGTTCGCTTTCTATAGAGATTCTCTTTTTTTCTATATTTTCTGACTCTCGCATCAGATAAAATAATGTTGGCAAGATACAAGTATTGTATTGTTCCTAAATGTAGTAATACAACTCTAACGGCACCCGATAAATTATTTAAAAATGTGCAAAAAATTATGTTATTCGCAAAAAGTGGTGTAAAGCCATGAAGAGAGATCCGAAGCTTAATCCGGAATTATCAGCAAGCAGCATTCGTCATGCCTGTGGAGATCATTTTGATGCGAGTTATTAATCTATATTATATCTATTAAAATTGTATATCATGAAGCGCAGTAAATTCAGAATTCGATATCTTTTTTGTTTTTAAAAGAAGTAGAAGGTGAGGTTAGCAGCAAAAAAAAAAAAGATATTTTAAAGCAAATAGTTAAATTTAATTTGTTTTTTCCCTCTATTATCCCCCTTTTTTTTGATTACATGGAATTTACATTTTAAGAAACCATTGATACCCTATAACAATATCAGGAAGTACTGTAAAGAAGAGCCTTGAATTTCATAATTGTTCTGTTTTTGATATAAGTATAAGATGAGGTTAAAAGCATAAGTACCTATATGAGCTCGTATTGAAAGATTACGCGGTAGCCACGTGTAGTTTTAAGGTTCTATTGTTTATTAAGGTTTATAAATAGATTTAATATTGTGTCTATTTTGGCACCTATTTTAAAATGAAAATTATTTTTATACTTTTCAAACCACGGTGTTGCTTAATTTTTTAAAAGTTTATTTTTTCACATGAAAAGTTACGCTCGGACACATACATGGAAACGTAGCTGGCCTTTAGCGGTTTCCTGCTTTTTTTTATTTCTGCTCATTCATCCACACGGGAATAGTGATGATTTAATAGCATTATCAGAATTAATTTATTTTTTCATTTTCAGTTGATTTTTTTATGGGACTTTAAAGATTTCCTTTCTTTTTTTATGCCGAATTCGGATAACATTAAAAAGAAGTTAAGCTAGAATTAATTTTGTTTCATCGGTTCTGTTTTTCAAGCTTTTTGTTATTTTTTAAGCACTTTGTTTGTCTACAAATTAGTATACACACCATGGGATACTGTTTGGATTCTGAGTTATGACAGGGTTTTTTTAGCTAAGTTCAGCATTTTATTTTATTTTTTGTTTTATGTTGTTTTATTGAGGAGGATTATAAGACAAAAAAGGACAAATTTTACCGTTGTGCTTTTATTCCTCGTATCTCACCCATCATAAAATCGGATTTTTTCTTGAAATACGTTGCCATCATTGTTGGATGAATCCTTGGCAAATTATCCGATTTACCTTGTACAAAACCAATATCCATTGTGAAATGGAACGCTGAATAGTAGAAAAGCTAAAAACTTCACTTTTAAAATGTTAGCTGGTACAAACGCCTTGATTTAAAGCAGGGTGCAGAACTAGTGAAAGAGAAGTATGCGAAGGAAGGCACCCTTGACATCAGAATCTACTCTGCCAATGAGAGTGCGTTTCGGATTGCATCACGATTCCTGCTATTTCAGTGCATCTTTCGCTCTCAATATTTAAATAAATAAACTTTTCTGTAAAATTTCACTTGCATATTTGAAATTAGAATGATTTTTTCTACAAATACGGATGGCTTTCACGTGTTTTTAAAAAATGCTGAAGTTCCCCATTGTGTGAGGAAGAAGAAAACGAGATCTGTTCCGTTTGAAACGGAAAACACTGCTGTTTACACTGGCGCAAGTTTTTAATCGTGAGTTATGGAGATTGAGTTGTGAACAGGCAAAAAATGCTGTTCCTCTTTGAGGTCTTTTAACAGAAACAACGATATCATTTGTCAAAAGTCATATTTTCTAGAGCTTGGACATTTTGTGACCTTACATGAACGCGCAGGCTATTTCTAAGCATTCCTTACAAAATGAAAATGGGCTTTTATTTTTCGTTTATTTTATGTTTCTTGCGAATAAATTTGCCTTTCTCTCTGTGTTTTTTTCTAACTCGCCCATTTCTTTGATTCTTTCTAAATTACCTACAACTAAACTGGCCTTTGAAGATTTCGCTTTCGAACTTCCATATCCCAAAATGGAAAACGCAGTTAAAATGGAGGTAAAAAAACTTTTTTGCTTACAAAAATGGTACTCACTGCAAAACTGCCTACACATCTCGGCCAGTTTGCTTAAAAAATTATAAACCCGATATGTACTTTACCCATTGTGGTCGCATATTGTAAAAGCAGGAATCGATATCCTGGACGGTGATTTGACTTG
>BGPR01010365.1:0-44792 GCA_013235015.1 Araneus ventricosus | reverse complement strand
TTTTAATTACGTAACGTCAATTTTAATTACGTAACGTCAAATGACTATGTAATTCAGTGTAAGTATTTTCAAAAGCTAAGGTATATGCAGTGAAACAATCATTATCAGAAGTGCCTGAAACGCAAATATATCAGAAGAGCACAGAAGTAAAATAAAAAGTAAGAAATCATGCTTATTCGTCGTAGGTTAATTGCGTAACATTTCTCATTGCCACTGACTTCAAAGCGAAGAAAAAGCGTCTGTAATATTGCAAAATTTCACGCAGAAAATTAAGAAATAGTACTTGCATTTTTTTTTCTAATCTCGAAACGACATTATTTGGTTGTCGGCAAGTTTTCAAATTGAGATTACCTGAAGATGAAATGCAATACGCTGAAATGTTGCAATCATAAAACTCTCAACTAAGATAAGCCATCAGACAAAAGATAGTGACATGCTGTGGCTTATGGGAAAGCTCTTATACGTAAGATTTAAAAAGACATTGACAAAAAATTCTAAATATTTTATAATAAATTCTACAATGATTAATTTTTTAAAAGTTTTTGAATATATATTTATTATTTTGGCATTGTTTTCGCCTTTTATTGAGTAGTTTCTCGGCAACGTAGAAGCTTTGTACATTTTTTAATTCAATTTAAGTAAATATGAGAATTAATCCTTTACAGGACTAAGTAATTTTCGAGTCCCGTAATAATATATCCATATTTCATTAATTTTTTATCAAAATTTTGGCGTATATATTTTGTTACATAGTGACTCCTAAGTAATTATAAATATTTAAAAAAATTGAAATTTACAAAAGCAAAGACCCTGTTATCATATGCCGACATTCGGGCAACATATTCGGGAGGGGGCACTTAATTTTGACTTGAAGGTGATTACCAAGTTGGGCAAATCCATCTCATAATTTTAAGAATCTATCGTAAAGTGAAATCCATGTGGTAACATTCGAATTGAAATTTGTCTCATCATGTCGTCATGTCTCATCCAATATCTAAAATAATCAAGAATCCTTTTGTAAAATTCTTTCTATGTGTTTCTGACATATACCCGAAAAAAAATTATCACATTTGGTTATGAGAAACTTCCAAAAGTATGATATTAAAAGTTGCCTTTTTTTGATAAACTATTTTTTACTAACTTTTACAACAGTTACTATTGCTATTCTTTTTTAATATACTAAACATTAAAATGTGAACTAAATCAATTATAAAGAAGAAAAAAAGAGTCTTCACTTTACCCCACGCGTCCACTTGATAGGCATTGCAACGCGCTACTAACCTGATGTTACAGTGCCTTATTTGTTAGCAACACATTCATGTACAAGTATTCACCATTATTACACACATACCAACACATTGTCACACACATTCACCACAGACTCTCTGCCGCAAGCAACATCATGGTGGTACATGATTATAACATTCTTGCAAGACTCTAACTTTAATGCATTGTTGCATTAAATGATTTTGCAAGTGGCTTGCAGTTAGCCTCGTTAGAGAATATTGGTACGTAATTGTTATTATTTTTTAAAATTCTATTAGTGTTTCGTAAACAAGGAAAGAAACACTTTGAATTATATAGTAGTTTTTATATTGATATTCTCGTATTTACTTATTTAAAAACCGTTTCTTAATTATTTCCGTACGATATATTTACAACTTTTAGGTAAAATTCGTTAAAATGGTAGAATTCTGCGTATGAGCGATAGCACCTGCGTTTTCTTTGCAATATTCTTAATTTTATACATCAGAATGTAAAATTACAAAACATTAACTAATTATATGAGGATGCGTACAATAAAAAAGATTCTTCCTGCCCCATATTCATATGTCACATTAAAAATCGAACATTTCATAATTCATGAATGGAAAAATTACTGGAACCAACACGACTCAAATTCTGTTGTCAGAGTCAGGACATTCACGGACAAAGTGGACAACACATTTTGAATCGTTAATAAATATTTAATATATAGAGGGACGAGACTCAAGTTTGTGTGTAGTGCTGCTGAAGAATCCGCTCAATTTTAGGAACCATTTTTTTATTAGGCTACGTTCCACAGCACAGAACATTAAAGTTACAAGACACAAGACAAGACAGAGAACAACATCACGAGACAAGCACACAGACAAGAATGACAGAGAGACATCATGGGAAAAAGATGGCTCCAGTAGCGCCACCTACCACAGAAAGGAGAAGGCAGTTGATTGTAACCGCTACAAATATACTTTCTTAGTGGGCATGGTCCTTTTCCGGCCTATTTACATAGATTCCATCTATTGAATCCCCCAAGTTGTTCTTGTGGTCAGGTGGGCGATGCAGATCATTCTATATTTGACTGCACGCTCACCAAAGAATTCCACTCCAAGAAGTCTACAGAACAAAACAGGAAGATACACTATATCCGGACACTTTCAAATTTTTACATTTTTTAGAATTTCTCCGGAAACGATTAACTGACTGTCCTTAAACTTCGACCATGTGAAGAACAGACTGTAACTCACATTTCACATTGAAGATTCGGTACTGAGGGCAATTAGGGGGCCGTCTACAAACTGATGAAGATAAAACACTTTTTGGCCCACCCCGCTTCACAGAATACTGATAACAAGATGAAACTTTCAGAAATGGTTATGTTTAATGCTTATAATATTTACAGGAATTTTCGTAAACTCAACACAAATATTTGGAAATATATAAAGGTCTTCTTAAAAAATCCGAAATTCCCCGCCTTTGTTTTGCTTGTAACATGCAGAGTTTTCTATTACACTATACGAAACTTACAGAAAAAATGACAACATATATTACAGAAACAACGTGTAAAAATTTGGAAAAACATTTTAAATTTTACAGGAAATATGAGAAATTTTAGTAAAAAATGTTTTACTGCGCATGCGCGAAACATAGCGTAAAATTTTTTTACAACTTTAAAGCCAGATATATAGGCCAATTAATATAAAAAATTCAGTTTAATATCATTAGTATTCAGAAAGATATCGGCATTACAACGAGCAGAATTTTAGCTCCTGTCGAAGAGAAGCTAAAAGATGAGGGGTTGTACACAAATTGATATTTGTTAAACTTATATCTTTGAATAGTTATATTGAATTGTATAGTGGTTAGAATTTGCTGATAATTAGGCACTATAAATAAGAAAATTATTACTTTATTTATATTATTTATATGATTATTAACAAGTTACATATTGTTACAATTTTAGGGCCAAACGATATTTTAAAATTAATTTCTTTTATGGCAAACGATTTTTTTATCTAATTAATTTCTCTTCTTAAAATATTTTAATAACTCTACAAATTTATAATTTTTTATTCGTTACAAATATTACAAGTGTTCATGAGTATTCAGCAAATTTCTAACCACTATACAATTCAATATAACCATTCAAAGATATAAGTTTAACAAATATCAATTTGTGTACAACCCCTCATCTTGTGAACAACCCCTCATCATTCTCTTCGATAGAAGCTGAAATTCTGCTCGTTGTAATGCCGATATTTTTCTGAATACTATTGACATTGAACTGATTTTTTTATATATATAAGTTGCCTTATATATCTGTCTTCAAAGTTACGCTATGTGTCGCGCATGCGCAGTAAAATTTTTTTACTAAAAATGCTCATATTTCCTGTTATATTCAAAATTGTTCCCCCAAACTTTTACACAATACTTCTGTAATATGTCGTCATTCTTTCAGTAAGTTTTGTATAATATAACAAAAAACTGTGCATGTTATAAGCAAAAAACAGGCGGGAAAATTTCGGATTTTTTAAAAAAAAACTTTATATCCTCCCAAATATTTACGCTGAGTTTACGAAAATTCCTGTAAATATTAAACACATTAAACATAACCATATCTGAAAGTTTCATCTTATCAGTATTCTGAAAAGCGGGGTGGGCCAAAAAAGGTTTTGTCCTCATCAGTTTGTAGACGGTCTCCTAATTGCCCTGAGGACCGAATCTTCAATGTAAAATGTGAGTTACAGTCTATTCTTCAAATGGTCGAAGTTTAAGAGCAGTCAGTTAAACCTATCCGGAGAAATTCTAAAAAATGTGAAATTCTGAAAGTCTCCGGATACTTTTGGATCTTAGTGGGCATGGTCCTTTTCCGGCCTATTTATATAGATTTCATCTATTGAATTCCCCAATTTGTTTTTGTGCTCAGGTGAGCAATGCTATTATTAATAATCATTATATATTTGACTGCACGCTCAACAAAGAATTCCATCTCAAGAAGTCTACAGAACAAAACAGGAAGATATGATTTAAAATTTAATGCATAACAAAATGGCAATAAATAAATTAATGAAAGCGTATACTATTAGTAACAACATATGCGATTGACTTAAGGGCCCAGAGTGAAATTGCCTTTAAATAATATTAAGACATCTAAACTTTTTTACCTTAACACCACTGATTAAGAAACTGCTAGGTGGTTGTCCCTCCGGTCCTAAGATTTTACCATTTTAATTACGGAGTTAATTTTAGCTCATTAAATTGTTTTTAGGTTAATCCTAAACTTCGGAAAATTTTTTAGTGTCTCAAATTTATTAAGCATTCACCCTTGGGGAAACGCAATCGATACCCTTGTTTCTATCCTTTTTTTTTTATTATGACGTGGATTTTATTGTTTTCTGAACTGATGAAGAACAGCGGGGTCTGTTTTTAATGCCCCTTTTATAAGATTTTTAATGATACTTTACAAAAATTTTTATTTCCTCCTTCTTTTTACTGGCGTATTGTGCTGAGCTTATACTTGTATTTCACTCCTTTGGATACACTCTGGGGGCCCCTCTTTTTAAGTATTTTGAACGTTTTTATTGTTGGACTCCAGATCTGGTGATTACAATCAGACAAAATTGGATTAATTTATGATTCTCTCCAAAGGGTTTTATCGGTTTTTTTTCCCTTGTGAGTTAATTAATTTTATTCTTATTGTTGTCCCTTTTCTTTTGCAGTGTTTTTAACGTTCTGTTCTGTGATGTTTTTGTGTGTGTCGACTCATATTGTATTAATTAAATTTTCTTTATATTTCCCCACCGGTCTGCCCCAGTCCTTACACCCTTTCGGGCAAGCCGGACCGGTGTGGGTTAAAAAAAAAGATATTTCAAAACATAAAGTAGAGTCGCCGAATCTAGATTGAACCGGTATCATAACTTCAATCCTATCAAACATTTGGGGCGTAAAATTGGCAAATTATGTTGTAACAATGTGCTTGTGGCGTACGAAATCATTTTTAAGAGAAAGAGACACGTGGCAACAGTTAGAGAACAGGCATTTGATTTAGGTATCATCCATTCATTACTTTAACAAAAGCGAAAAAGACCTTATGCTGTTTTTATTTACCTTATTATTTTATTACCTTATTTGTTTTAAATTAAGTAGGAAGATAAGTTTTATATCCCGAGACGGGAAATTTGTCTCATTACAATTTACTATAATAATCTATTAAATAGTTTAAAAGATAAGGTTAGGGAATTTTTTTGTTGTCCAAAAGTTGCCTTGACTGGACCGCCAACACATATCTATATTGGGCTGTTTAAATCAATGGAATTATTATCTTGAACTGCAGGAATAGCTCAGAAAACAGTAATCAACTCTATTAGTTCTCATAAATTGGAAGTGAAACAAGCCAAAGCAATAATAATAATAATAATAAATAAATAAAAGGACTCTAAAGCCATCAAATGTTGGATCAAAAAGAACAAAAACTCAGAATACATATCATTTTCGAGGAAAGAAAGAAAAGAAGTGATAAAGTGCATAAAATGTCATACTTGGGTTCATGCATTGTGGGCTGGTGTGAAATTGAGAATTAAAAAAAATTTTTTTTTGCTTTGCGTGCTGAAAGAAATTGGTGGTCCAACCTAGGAAACCAGTTTTCTTAATTGGACCGATGACACAATTTTTAAGCCATTTTTTTCGTACTTTAAAGTGCATTTCATAAAAGTTAATTACATTGTTCTGCAGATAAATAAACTAAAAAAATCCACCACTTGCTGTAAAATTACTTCTCTATCATTATACATAAAAAAAAAATATCCAGATGTTTCAAATTCGGCAACCATCCCCTAATCGTTATGATTAAACTTGAGTCGTTGTAATGCTGTTGAGTTCATTATTAATTAATACTAATAGGACGCGCACGGCGTTGCCCGTGGAATCAAGAATTCAACAAAATGAAAAAAAAAGAAAAAAAACCTCCCGCAATGACATGAAAAGTTTTGAAAACAAAATGAAAACAAAAGATACACATTACCGATTTTTCTGCTTATTTTTTTTTTTCGCGCTGCAGTACAGAGTACGTTAATCCAAAACAATATTACAAAATTAGAACGTGAAAATGATTATTACAGAAAGCAAAATATAAAATCTAATCCGAAAATAATAATCGAAGTCATTCATTCAGTTGAAGGTTATGACGTATCCTGCGCTCTGCACCGTCAACCAATCAAAATTGCCAGCAACGTTCCGAAGTGCCGCGCGAGGACACTCTCTAGAGGAAAAATATCTTTCACCTGACCAGAGAAAAATTAATTAAAAACAACGGGGAAAGATATTTTAACCATTCTTGTTTTAAATCCGACAGAACCGTTGCAGTTATAAGCTGAAAAAAAAATTGAAAATAATAGTGTTATTAGAACGTTGGATGTAGCAAATTTAAAAACAAAAATAAAATTTAGATGGCAAAACTTACTATTTCTAAAAAATTTCTCAAAATTCAGTAAATTACTTTTGCATCGATTGTTTTTCAACTATCATTAGAAAAGATACTACAGCCGTAAACGTGCCGAAGATGTCCCAAAACAACACAAAACATTGAATAAAAAATTTTCTAGATTAAATTTTAAAATTCCGGCTTCGAGGTGCATTGAGTCACCATTACGACTACCTGTGTGCCAAATTTCATGCCTGTAAGTGCGATAGATTCGTCTGGGCATCGCACACACACACACACACACACACACACACAAACTTTGCCTTTTATAAGTATAGATTTGTAGGTTTCACATTACCGAACTTTTATACCAATGAAAAAAAATTCGATACATAGAAGGTTGAGGGATTTATGACAGTGGTAAATGGAAGTAATTAACTTTAAAAAAATTTTAAACAATTTTAATTGCTTATTTCATTATGTAAGAACATTTCTCACCATGAAAAAAAACCAATTTCCCCTCAAAATAATGTCAAATTTTCCTACAGCGAAATCCTTGTATTAACTATATTCAAAGTAACTCTGAGTAATTTCAATGAACACCGTGTAAAAAATTCTACATATTAAAATGCGAATACAATCTCTTACTCTTTCAAGGCCTTTGGAGCAGGCGTCATCAAATTGGAGAAACTTATCAAAGATGATTGATTAATTATATGCATTAATATACTCCGATGACAACTGAACAAAGCACAGTTTTCAGTTCCATGGCATTATGAATAGATAGATACGAGTCTTCATTTTGACAAGGCATTTGAATAATGAAAACAAGTTATTCTAAAGGATGCTGAAGAGTAATTATCTTTCCCAATGGTAAATTAATGGCACTAGCATAAAAGTTTCTGTGTATTCTGCTTATTATGGTTCATTTATTATTTCTAATAATAACTCCATGTATTTTTGGAAAATAAAAACAATT
This sequence comes from Araneus ventricosus, assembly GCA_013235015.1. Lineage (NCBI taxonomy): Eukaryota > Metazoa > Arthropoda > Arachnida > Araneae > Araneidae > Araneus > Araneus ventricosus. The sequence continues at coordinate 37,134 of BGPR01010365.1, read as the reverse complement.
TTATGACATTGTAACGTATATGGCAATGCATTATGATATCTTATTTTTATTTATTTTTGTTGTTTATGTAGTAAAAACATTACTGAATATTTTTTTAATTCATTCTGATCAGAGATTTATCTCATAATTGGGCTGAAATAATACCCTTGTAGAGCAAAAATGAAAAAAAAGCATTTAGAATAATGCAGAATGTTACCATTAAAAGAATAATAAAAATCAAACGATAATAAATTGAAAGGTCTAATATTTAATACTTGTTCAGTCATAAGAGACACACCAAAGTATCGAGCCGACTGATTGCTCAAATTCTAGACCTTTTCTCTCAGGTAATAACACTGATTTATAATGAAGAATAATAATTGACACTATCTGCAAGAAAAATCAGTTATGTGGTAATCCGCTGTATTTTTATGTGTTACGAATTTTTTAACATATACGAATGGTCCTTTTTATTTTCATTTTCATGGACAAATTCGTGATTTTTGGCGGTAGATTATTTGTATTTGCATATATTCTGATATGTTTTTCTTTAGATAAGAAAAAAACTTGGATTTTTTTTGGTCTGGGGAGGGTTAAGCGAGGTCTGCTGTTCATAGAATTGCAGTTACTAAACCGGAGAAATAAAAACACCTCTCTGAATAAAATCATGATACCTGGAAAAAGACTGAAATATGCACGAATTCCGGAATGCGCCATGAAATTCGTTTAAATAAAAAGTTCAAAGAATAAAGAAACAAACATTGATCGATTTCAGACAGAAAAAACAAGCAAACGAACAAAGAAAAAAAACCGTTACATTTTCATAATGTAGGAAAAATAAGAATAATTCTGCATGAAAGTAATTATTTGTTTCTTTATATGACTTCGATCAATATTTTCATAATAAGCAAAATTCATGCAAGTATATATAATAAATGTTTTTTTCTCCTTTTCTGACAATATATTATTTGCGAAAAACCGCATTTCATAACAAATATGAAATGCCAGAGCTTATTTGCAATGCTAAGAATTTCAAATTGAATACAAATAAAATTATTCATCGATTATTCGCACTTTTTATAGATTAATGCTACACAGAGGCATAATTGATGAAAATATATGAAGAGCATCATAAATGTATCTCATTCATTCATAAAACTCAAACCTTATAAAAGTTTTTTTTGGCAAATAACTAACTCTTTGTATCAAGAAATTATATACAAGTTTTTTTTTTCACAGCAATTGCTTATACAATTCATATGCACATTTCAGTAAAAATGATGTTTTAGAGCAGTTAAAACTTCAGTCTAGTTCATTTATATTAACGTTTTGTTTTGAAGCTGATTGAGGGTTATTTTTAATCGTGAACAAATTACCAGGATCACAGTAGATCCAGCACTTTAGTCTCCAAACTTCCATGCCACACCAACGTAAGGAGGTTTAACTTAAGCTTTAGGAGGCCTCCCGGCGGATTTAGTGGAGTTAGGTCTCGAACCTGCAATCATCTGCACCGAAGCCGAGAACTTAGCACCGGCCTTAACACTTCTGTAACATATCTCTCAGTTTAAAACAAAATTAATTGAAGATTTTAATTTCATTTTTACGCTAAAGTTTATTGTAAAATTGCTCAACTATTTTGCAATAAACTTTAGCTTAGCAGCAAATAAAATCATTGTTTAAAAGACAGTTACAAATTTAAAGTTAATTTTTAAAAGAAAAATAGTCAAAGGACAAATATTGTCCACATGCATATGCTTAAAGCAGCATTCGCACCCTGTGGGGCGTGATAACACTAAATGGGTGGTGCGAGCATATCGAAGAGAAAATATTATTAAAAAATTTGATTAATTTACTGAAAGGAAAAGAAAAATACATTTTGACATAACAAAAACCAAATACACATTTACACTGATATAATACACTTATAAATAGGATTATATCAGTACAGCACAACGTATTTAATAATTAACTTATCAGTACTAAATAAAAAATGCATTGTTAGCAATTAAAAATACATTTTTATTATTGTATAAATTTTTATTGTATGAGAGGAGGGGGTGATGAAAATTGTTGAAAATCGGGTCGCAAACACTCAAAGGTTGAAAAACACTGGCTTAAAGCGTTATATAAGGAAAATTCGTATTTCGTACAATCTTTTTTTATTAATATCTGTAGCTAAATGATAAAAATAATTAAACATTGCATGACGCATGGAAACATTTACTTATTATGCCATTTGCCACATTTCATTCAATAAATTACATGAATCATTTATTTTTCTGTCTTCCTTTACATTTAATGCGCGAAATCTAAGCACTACTTTTATGAAAAAAGCAAATGCATGAGCTGACATTAATACATATTTTACTCGATATATTTTCAATCTCTTTCACTTCAAAATATAGTAGCGTAATAAAGGTACTAGAAAATCATTCACATTCTTTCAAAATCCACCTTTTCTTTCGATATTTTATGAAAATAAAAGTTTCAAGCTCAATTTAAACGTACGATACTCAAAAGCGTAGAATCAGATAATTCTTGCTGCAAAAAAAGTATTTTTTGGCATATTATTTTTAAAAATTAATAATAATTCTGCATCTTAACCTTAATTCCTAAAAAATTGCAATATCATGCATTCAGCAACATTGTTAAATAAGTCATTAATTTGCCCAATGTAATAACATGATAAAGAGGATTTTTCATTTTACAAAATAAAAAAAGGAAAAGAAAAAAGTTATAATTTTTTAAATGATTTAAATAACGATGTAACGAAATTTTTTTTACAAAAACTGAATACGCCTAATTAAAACATATTCGACGATGTTGCAAACGAATCTTTATATTTTTAAAACCATTCCTCTCGCCCTCTTGTTGGGCGACCAGCCCTATCTATCAAGTTAACAAATAAAGAGAAAAAAAATAAGCCTCCTGAAGTACCTCACCTTGCCAATCAAAGCAGAAACTCTCTTCTTGTGCCTGAAGCCAATGGAATTTCTCACATGAGTCCGATTTAAAGAGCTCTCTGGGAAGACATAAAAGAGCGAACTGCTGACTATTCTGACAATGCTGCTCGCTGTTTGATCAACAAGCAGCAGAAGGTAGCATATTTATGAATAGGTTTCGATCGTAGCGGACATGACGACATTCCGTGGAGTGACGTCAATAATCGCAACGCAGGTGATGCTGGGAGTGGATGACGTTGCGCGTAGACGACGAAATAAATTTCTCTGGCGCGCAGAGAATGTAAATAAACAGAAGCAATCCATTCCTATTCACTATAATGTTATATTATATAATATTATTCAGTATAGTACAATATTATTTAATATGGTATAATATTATACAGTATTATAGGACATTATACAATATTATATAATATTATTCAGTATAGTACAATATTATTCAATATGGTATAATATTATATAGCATTATATGACATTATCCAATATTGTGAAAAAAACATTGTACAGTATTGAAAAAGTCTTACGTTTTACACTGTTTCAATATTGGGAAAAATATTGTACAATATTACTTTTTCGAAATTTATGATATAAGTCAATATCTTGTGCTACGTGGGTTGGGCCCGGATGGTTATTATTTTGGCGCTTCTTGATAAATTTGGTCCCCATGATAATCTTCTTTGTCACATATCCGAATCACAGAACAAACCGTCTGGAAAAAATTTAATTTTGATTACCAATTAATTTCGCCAATCAAAGTTTTGCCCCGGAAAAGCTATTTTTAATAAGCTCCAACTGAGAATATTTCTTCAATCTTTGAAGTTTTGTTTTTTTTACATTTACTTAGTGTATCCACTTGGAACTGGGGGTCAACGGCCTTTATTGCTAAAGGTCTCATTGAGCACATTGCAATCAATCAGTATTTAGGATCCAACTTTCCAAATGATTTTAATCGCGGCGCGCTTTGTGTGATTTTTGTTGAATTTTCATTTTCTTCAAATAAATTTTGACTACTTCAAATAAAAAAATGTAATCTGTAGAAATAAATACTCAAAAATCAAAGAATAAAGCAAATTAATCTTTTCCTTAAAGACATTACAAGTGACAGTATCGGCAGCTTTTCTGTGCGAGCACAGAAACTTTTAAAGGTTTTATATCGCTAAATTATTATATTTTCCGCAATCCTTCCCTTGCTAATCTGTCTGTTCTCTGATCACTTTTTTTTATTGCGCACGCCGACCCTGCTAACCCAAAGGGGTTAAAGGGTCTCTAATCAAATTGTGAATTGAAAGTTTCAATCTCCATCCCTCACGTTACAAATCTGCTTGTTCTGTAATGACTTTCTAGACATTTTTAATCTCCTGTCCTTGCACTGCTAATCTGTTTGTTTTCTAATCACCTTGTAGACAGTTTTAATCTTCTGTCCTATTGTATTATCTCCATACATAATGGCTAGATTTATTGCTTATGAGAGAAGACAGAAATAGGTAAGACCATGGACGGTAGAGAGTAAGGGTAGATCTCGTACTTGTACGATACGAAAAAGGGAGAAGCACTTTCCTGTTGCTTCTTCTTTCTTTCTTATTTTAATAATTTCTCATTTGCATAACACACTTCTAGCGTATTGCATCACAACATTTCCTTTTTTTCATTTTTCAGCGGTTCTCGACATTTTAGTATTTGCAATCCAACTTTTGATATCAATTTAAATCGCAACCACCTGCGAATTGTTTTTATTTTATTTGTAGTAATGTAATTTTATTAATTTGTAATTTAATTTTAAACTTCAAATTGTTGTAAGCATTTAACCCATGTTCTTTCAGTGGCCTTGCACTTGTTCTGTTCATTGTCTACATAAACAAGACTAAATGAGTCAAGTAACTGTCCATATCATCAGACATCTATCTGAAAGTTGTCAGCCCCAACTTCATTTTCTTATTCCTCATGAAGATATGCATTTGATCTGAGAATTTTGTTTAGAGATTTCACAGAAGAATTGATGAAAAAAAAAAAGGAAAATCCATTAGGATATTACCTTAGCTTTCAAACAACGGATGAGAAACATTTTGTTTAAATAATTAAAACGGTTTGAATTTCATTGCAACAATGAAAAGTACTGTTGTAAATTAAGCCTTAAAATATTTATAATTTTTTTAAAAAAACTGGCAACTTAATTGATATCATTGAAAGATAATTTTTTTGATGGTGTAAAAATAATTTTTTTTGCTATAATATTTTTGGAAGTTATCAAGCAATAATATCAAAATTTTGCTTAATTTTTAAAAAAATTCTAATTGAAAATTTTTAAAAAAAGGGCTCAGAGGTACTCACACCCACCTTCCAAAGCATGTTTATACCAAATTTCATATCTCTGGGTCTAACAATCTACCCTGTGGAGTGCCAACACTCATTCTCTTTTATTAGCATTAGATATTCTATTTAAGGGAAGCGCACCCCATAAGTTTGAGGAATTGAATATGCGAGAATCGCTGTTTTAAAGGCTTGCTTCACGCATTCAATTTTGAAACCGATTCCAAAACTTTTAATTCGAGAACAGATTTGTAACAGACAATTCTTACCCTTTTCAATGAAAAAAAGAAAGAAATATCCTCATGTTGTTAAGGTGAGGAAGTTTGGAGAGTGGGGCGTCACAATCATCAACTGACCACGATTCAAAATGACGGTTGATCCAAAATAGCCCTCACGTAGCTTCGAAACAGGACATTTATCTAACTAAATGAATATACATTGACACTCGTATTCCTCAACAGTACAATAACGATACATCTATTTAGAAACCAATGGGATTAGAACCCTAACGATTTTCTTGCATACTTCCACAATACCTAAAAATAGTGAGAATGATAACCAAGTTCAACATCACTATACATAATGGATCGAAATTTTTGATTTAATTTAAATTTTTTTGATTATTGCTTTTGCTACGAAACACTTTTAGCAGAAATTGTCCACATCTTTGCAGAAGTATCTGTTCTACCTAAATTTGGAAGCCAAAAGGTTCATTAATAAAATTTATTGGCACAACTACTTTTAATTATTCTGTACTAAGCGAGAAATAAAATCTATTATAAACCACAGTATAAAATATAAAAGCAATTCCTGAACTCCTTAGCAATTAAAGAAGCTAACATTTTAGAATGCAAGTAAAAGTATAAGAACAATGAACACAGAAATGACAAGTCACAAATAAAAAATGCTGAATGACATTCATTTATCTTTTGACTTCTTTACAAAATTTACCAAGCATTTTATACTTGGTAGGATAAGAAGTTTTAGGGTGTGCAAGTATCAATTCTCGAAACAAAATCGTGGCATCTTCCAGGTTTTGATTATGCGTATTTCAGAAGTTCACTAATAAAGAGTCTAGAGCAGTCAGATCACCTATTGTTTCTGCTAAAAACATAAGTTAAATTGCATATATGCAACACCAATATAATATTTTATCTACAGCTTTAAAATAAATTCTTTTTAATGGCACACTTCTACTTCAACATGCAAATACTCTTTTGAAAATCTAATTACTGCAGCTAAATGGTCTGGGAGAAAGCCTTGTTTACTGCATAGCATCTGGGACCCCATGAAGTTGCTGACAAAACTCCCTTACGGTGAAGTCCCATTTCGAAAGTTTAAAACCTGCGAGTGCTTTCTACGATTTCCATTCACTCATGTAAATGCTCTCCGCATTTCTCTATAATGATACGGCATGGAAAAGTCCAAAAAACCTTCCCAAAATTCTTTTACCTATTTCCAATAATATGTCAAGACAACAATAAACCGATTTTTGGATTTTATCAACGACTGCCATTTATTTCAAAATGTCTCAACAATTCCAAACAGCATTATGACACATATAGAAATATTTGGGTTTTTTGTGTAAGCGTATTTCATATTATGCCTGACTGCAACATAATTATTGTATATCAGTGTATGATATCAGGTAAGTGGCAACAGTAAGATGTGTGCTACTTTGAATTTGATTTTTAGAAATAGTCTAGACAGAGAGACGATTACGAGAAGTGACGAGTATGGTACGAACGAAGTTACGTTGTATGCAGTTACGAAGTGTTATGGTTGCGTTTAATAAATGTTTTGTTTTAAAAGAAGTCTTATGAATGTCAATCGAGAAGCCAACATTTGTAATTAGTGGAGATACGTATTCTCTTCAAAGGGATAGCAAATGTGTTTGCCTGGGGCATTCATATTTCTTTTGAGAAAAGACGAGAATAGGTCATCCCACGAGCAGCAGAGAGAGACGACAGGTTTTAACCCTCAGAATGGTTAGCTATTTTTGATGTTCTGGCTTTAAAGTCTTAAAAATTTGCTTTTAAATTGAATAATTGGATCTTTTTTCAGTTCAATCAAGTCTCTGAAATCTGAAGAATATTTTATCCGTGGTAGTTTAAGAAATCATACACATAAACATGAATGATCTGCTTCTGAAGTCAATACGAGAAACGTTGAGGGTTAATAACTCACAAGGCAGGGAAAACATTTTCCTGCTTCCAAGGGATGTTTCATGATTCTACTTACTCACAATCATAAAGTTAAGAAAATAAAATTAATTAATAATAAATAGTTTGTACAACAAAATGCATCTGTTTAACCAAAAAAAAAAAAAGGGGGAAAAATTGTTTATCTCATAAGTAAAAAATTTGTTCGATCTAAAACAGAAATACTAAAATGCAAGTTATTTTAAATATGAATGTACCTTGGCAATACATAAGCTCAACAAGTGAACTTAAAATTTAAAAAAAAATCAGTAGAGTGCAATGCATTAATTTAAGGGTCATACTTGCATATTAAAGAATAAGAACAGATTCTTATTCACAATTGACATATTTTAATAATATTATCATTTTAAAAGCTTATTTGTACGAGTTGTTTAACCCTATGAGGATGGCTGCATGTTTAATGCAGTGATGCAGCTGGCACGCCCATGCGCCAGTCATAGCTCAAAGGATTAATGTTAGTTAGAAAAAATACCATTTTTTTTTATTTATACACCCACAAATTTTACAAGTAATTTTTTTCTGAACTGAAAGTAGTGTAATTAAATTAAGCTGAGAATGTGCAAACAAAGAGAAGTACTCAATTTTGAAACTATAATTGATGATTTTTAACATCCATACAGAAATGCACACAAATTAGTAAAAAATTTTAGAAAAATAAAGCAAAAACAATATCCTTCATTCAAATGAATTTTATTACAAACTAAACAAAATATATCACAATATCAATATATGTGTATAGAACATATATTCAATCACAGAGTTATTACAAATAATGGCTGCCAAAATAGCAACTAGTTTTATAACAATGTAAATGGCAGGAAAAACACTTTCAAAGTATCACAGTCTCATCACATTTGTATGAATATAAAAATGGTGGTTGGTGTCACTTTCCTTACAGTCTTAGTTTTTTCTTATTGTAAGGAATGAATACTTTCACAGTTTTTGAGTTGACTAAGTGAATTGTTAAACTCACTGCTAATATACTGCTCGTTCCAATTGCTTTTAAAATCAGAATACACACAAAAAAAATTTCACACATAAAAATTACTTTTGAGACCTTGGAGAATTGAATAGTATAAAAAAAATCTCCAATTCAATTTAAAAGAATATACAGTCAGTAATGTAAATATTTAGTATAAGAAGTATTAAAAACAAATTCTTCTCATATAGGACATAAAACAACAGTAAAACTTCTAAGAAATTACACACAAATGAGAAGTATATAAAAAAAATACCTCATTCAATTTAAAAGACTATGCAGTCAGTAATGTCAACATTTAATATAAGAAGTATTAAAAGAAACAGATCTTTCTCGTATATGGCATAAAACAACAGTAAAACTTCAAAGAAATTGCACACAAATGAGTAAGATATAAAGCACATACACAAATCAATTCAAAATATGTATTCACTCAAAACTGTTGACAAAACATTTATTTAGGACAATGGGACAAATACTGTATAAGTAGACTACATATTCAGAGTACCTAAAGTAATAAGAAAAGCATACAGAACAGCTGAAAAACATAAATGAGTTCTAAAAGACTTGTTCATGCTTCGGTCAAAATACACATTTATCTCATTTAAATTCAAATGTTTATGGCACACTGTTTTAGCATTTTTACAGCAAGAAGTATTATAAATGGAACACATTCTTTTGGATTTTATATAAAATATTATAAAAACCTTTTAAAAAGTTGTACATATTCACAGTGTAAACATACAAATAAATCCAAAATACCTATTCATCATTAAAACTTTTTATAACAACTAGGAAAATATTTACTCGCACATATATCAAGACACATCGAGGTATAAAAGAATATGTCAATCGATTCAATACATAGGAAAAAGTCTTAATCACTGAGCAAATATATGAATCTTGTATTGCTCGAGAAGTCAAGTATTGCCTCATTCTTTGAACACAATGGCTACAGATTCTTTGAACACAATGGCTACAGATTCTTTGAACACAATGGCTACATAAGTCCAAACATAGGAATGTATTTAGTTTCTATTGAATTCTATTCATAGAGCTGGTCACTTTCTCCAGGGCATCGAGTCGTACCCCCAAAGATCTTTAAAAAAAATCAAACAATTATGGTTTTTTAATTAATTGAATCCAAGAAAAACAGCAATATCATTTGAATCAATGTAATTTAATTGCAAGTGATTGTTTTTAAGTGTTAAGAGCATTAAACTGGATAAATTTGAAGTAGCAAACTTTTTATGAGAAATCAAGAAAAAGTTTCAACTATATAATAAAAAAAAAATTCCCATTTAAAATATCAGGTATTGCAGCAATCGTTAACAGTGCAAATTATTTAACATAAGCAAGGCCAACCTAGACCATGGCCTAGGGTGCAGCCATCAAGGGGGCACACATACACAAGAAATAACAACCAAATATTTACGAACTTTTCAGTACTATTTTGAACCGTGCATGTAAAATGACGTTTTTTAAAATTACATTTGTTACATTAAATATATTGAGCGACACGTTTTTCGTCTACTGTGGACTCTCGGCTTCTTTGTATTGAAATACATTTAATGAGATCTGTCCAATTCAATTACCCTTCAAGGTTATTCACGGACAAAAGCGCAAAGGAAGAAATTCTAGTAAGTATTTCACAAGATTTCAAGAAATTCGATGGAGTATTTTTGCAGGTGTTCATGCTATGCTACTTCATAAGTAGTGTAGTTTTGAATTTAAAAAAATTAACAAATTTCAAAGATTATGAATATTGTATTAAAAATAAACTATTGCATATTAAACTGGAAATTATAAATTGACTTTTCCAAGAAGGTGCACAGAATATGGTGCGGTGTAGAAATGTGTTAATCCGGCCCTGAACATAGTGCATAACATCATATGTTGCATTTTCTATCAACATTTTGTTAATATTCTTTTCATTGTTTAATTATTAACTTTTTTATATCTTTCCTTTTCAAGTGAGGTAGAGTAATTAAAAAAACTGTAATTATAAAAAAATGTGCAAGTATAAATATATTCATAATATTCAACTGCTTAAATACAAGAACATACAACATTAAATATGAAAATTTATATCATTATCAGATTTTAAGCTATAAAAAACAACAAAAGGACAATTTTAATAAATCGACTCTATGAATTCCAAAAATCTGAAATAAATTAAGAATTTGTCAATCTCCCGGATGGTAAAAAGAAAAAAAAACAGGATGGCAGATCAGCTTTACACTTCTTACAAATTTAGGAAACTTTGTATTCCTATGTATAAATTAGGAAACTTTGTTCAATGGTAATGCATTTGAGAACGGCCTCTGCTCACCCCTACTGCCTTTGAAGAGAAGGGACTCTTTCAACACTTTTACTGAAGTGCCAATGATGGATTGGAGGAATGACCATATTTTCAACCTTTCTGACAGAAGAAATTTCATCGAAAATTTTTGAAATTGTTGGCTCAACAGAAGCAGCCTCACCCTAAGTATTAGCAACCTCACAGTCACTCAAACTTGCATGTGAAGGCACCCATTGTAAATGTACTACATGGTGAACTTAGAAATTAAGATTCAAAATTGATAGGCTAGCCCTGTCTCCCACTCCAGTCCAATTTGCTAGACTGAATGAAGTGTTAAATAAAAGCAACTATTTTATAATATCCAAATATCTGAGAAATCCATCCTCATAAAATATACATGCAACATATTCCATGATGCTAAGAATATGTTTTATCTTCATAATGGGCAAACTTTTTTAGGAGTAGAAGGAAAAAAATTTGGGACAATTTTAAAACTCAATAAGAAATAGGGAAAAAAATTCCTTCAATAATATTGCAATAAATGAAGCTGTGACTGCATTTCTAAAAGCTATATTTATTCTATAAATACAACTTTTTTGTCATAAATACAGTATTTCTACAAGCTATAAAATTTCTATACTATTATTTTAAAACAGGCAAGGTGTCGGATAGAGCCCTCGAACGGCCCACGGGCCCTAGTTTGTCCATTACTGCTATAAATCATAATTTTTAGGATTTCATGAAAAACAATTAATGATTCTTTTATTATTCCAAATTCTTTAATAATTCAATCAATTCTATAACACTAACATAATTTTAAATTCTAATTTAATTATAATTATTTAATTAATAATTTAAACATTACACATCATTATATAAATACTTGGTTTAATATTTTATTTAACTTCACATAACATATAACCAAATGTTTCAATATAAAAATAATACTGTAAATAGGAAAAATGGAAATTTGCAGCTGAACATGCTTCCATTAATAAATTACTTACGTCAATGGGGTGTTAAAATCTCGGGAGTTAAATGCTGGAAATTCTATTTCAAACACAACATCGGATGATCCCTTACCACAAAACCTATAAAAAGCAAACATAAATTTCATCTATTATAAGTTTTGCAGACACTAAAACTTGCTAATTTAATGCTACTAAGATCCAGGATATTGATTAATTTCACACCGATTTTTTGATTAAAAAATCACGAGTTACCATAAGTAAATAGGCAATTTTTTATAACACCGATTGTTTCTGAATTTATGCATCACTGTAAATGTAGGAAAAAAAACAGGTTTCCTAAATTTTGATTGCCACAAGTAAACACAAGCTGTTCCTCTACTTACACATGATTTTTTATGGATGACTACTGGTTAGTCAGGAAATACTAGTGATAAAAGTATAAACTCAAATATCATGCTAATAACAAAAGTAATTAACAAAACTTTTCCCACCCCTTTCAGTAGTAATCATGCAAATGGATGCATGTATATTTTTATCAGTCAACAACATGTAGGTGACTTGGCTTTCAACATGTTAAAGCTTAATTAAATCGCAGTATATATCCAACTTGGATTAACTTTATTTTACTGAACATTTCACTTTTGAATTATAATGAATATTTTTTAAATATAATGAATGATAATTTTGAATGTGAAGCTTAAGTTGAAACTGGTGAACAACAAAATTCTCTTCACTTACCAAGGACATTCTCTGTCATTCTCAATAAATGCTTTTGTTAAATATTCTTCATCCAATCTAGTTGCCAAATATGCTTCACTGTATAAGCTGAAAGAGAAGCAATTCTTAAATAACTTATGACAATTAGAAAACTGAATTCAAAAGAATTTTCATACGGAAGATTTATTTAAAAGACTTTTGTACAGAACATATATTTATTCCCTTTATTCTACCAGAAAATATAATTGTGAAAAATACTTTTCTAATGGAATAATTCAATATTTCATCTAAGCTGCTTGTTTCCAATGCTTTTGTTTGAATATTGTGTAGAAAATGGTTAAAATTAATTCCTCATGGACCTCCTAAACTAGCAAGCCTGAAATTTCTCAAAGTACATTTTCAAACTTTAGAAATAAAAATTCTATCTCTTTTCAATTCTAACCTAGCTCCAGTCAAGTGAAACATTGCTATGTTCATGTCTATCGATTTTTTATACTCAAGGTGCAGAGTTTCAGGTGTGTTATGATTTCATATTCAATCTTGGAACAAATTAATTCTGCAAGGGGATATCTTCACAGTGTGGAACTAATTGGAGGGTACTACAATAAGGAACTTGATTATTCCTGATTACTTTCAAGGGTCCACAAAACAGTGGCACTCTACTATGTACAAGCAAAAAAATTTCAAAAAATAATTAAAAATTTAAAAAAAATAAGGTACCATTACAAGATTTGGTTATAAAAAAATTTGAGGCAATTAATCACGTAATAGTAACTACACTAATTTACAAGACATTGAGGCACTAAGGTCAGTTCCTCACATTGCAATTTAGCAAGAGTTAACAAAAAGAACTCCTTTTGAAGTGAAATACATCTTGGGCTATAAACATGTCATTGTCAACCCACTATCTGGTTTCTTTTGGTAAAACATATGTTTTGTTTGTAGTCTCAATATCTTTAAGTCTAAATATTTATGTGAGCAATAATTTTCATAAATAATTTTATTAAACATAAATTTAGGAGCCAAATTATTAAAGTAAACTAGAAATTGCACCTTAAATTAAAAGCAAGTTGCATACTGGACAAATAGAAAATTTCTCAGGAAATATAAGCTCACAATAATTAAAATTATTGATAGTAATTTCCAGTTATTTTTTTCTCATTTCAATAAATACTTATTATAAATACTGCTTTAAATTTCCTTCATCCCAGAGAAGAAAAAACAAGGGAAAAACCTTTTCAGAAAATTATCTTTTTGATTTTTCATGATTCATAGGTGGATATATATATATATTTGAAACAATATCATAAAATTACATATTAGCAAAAAAGATAATTTTATTAAGAGTGGAAGTCAACAATTTTGTTGAAGCTTAAGTTAACACCAGAGGTTCTCAACCTGGGGTACACGAAATCAAAGTCAGTAATAGCGGACACAAGAAAATATAAAGGATTTAAAAAGTTACAGTATTTTTTTCCCCCAAGTTTGTGTGAAAAATAAAAGTTGTGCTAGTCTAAACCTACACTCAAAATAAGAAAGCAAAAGAAAACCTGGTAAATGATTCATATTTTGTCTTCACCAGCCCCAATTATGCATGAAACATCAGTGTGTTAGCAAAAGCTGTAGCTTCACTAGGTGCCAGTGTGGTATGCTTTTTATTTTTGTTCTTCTAGTTTAGGCTTATCGAGAACAATCCGGAATCCTCTAAAATATTCTTGTTCTGACGTTTTTATTAAAAGCGTGATTAAATACAGGCATCATTAATTGCTCAATTGGGATGCATAATGAATAACGACTGTTCATATAAATCAAGCTTTGTGTTATATGGGTGATCAATTTGATTGGTTTGTTTTGTGGCACAAAACTGGTGTTTGTAGGCTAAGCGTGCTCAATTTGAAGTGCTTATCTTTAGAGTGACTTCAATTCAATATTGTTTGATTTCTCAAAATGGACAAGCGGTTGAAAACTGGAACTCTCAAGAGATCAGCATCTAGAACTGAAATTCGAACCTCCAATTTGGCAGCTATGGGGATAACTGTGGATCAGCAAGATGATAATCATGAAGTGCAAAGGCAGACTGATTGGCCTGTTCAGGTAAGAAATAAAATTGGTTAAAAAAAAAATCAAAACATCAGTGTGCCTCCGAAGAAGAGAAAAGATTCTAACGAATACTTAAAATATGAATTTTGCATCACGGGTGGTGAAGATTGTCCAAAACCACTCTGCATTGTTTGCAGAGAGATATTGTCAAATGGCAACATGAAACCATCTTTACTAATGCGCCATTTAGAAACAAAACATCCAACTTATAAGAAAAGAAATATTAGTCGTTTCCGACAACTATTCAACAGCCCTAATAAAGCAAATGAGGCATCATACAGAATAAGTTATCATATTGCAAAAAGTGGAAAAAATTATACTATCGCTGAAAATTTGGCATTTCCGTGTATCAAGGATGCGGTTGAATGCATGTTCGGTCAAGACCATGTCCAAAAAATTAAAAATATTCCTTTGTCTAACAGCACAGTTTCTCAGAGAATTAAGGACATGTCTATTGACATTGAAGCTACAATAAATGAAAGAATAAAAAAGAGCCCCTTATTTTCAATACAGGTGGATGAAAGCACTACGATTCAGATCTGTCAATTTTGCTTGTTATTGCAAGATATTTGAATGCTAACGAACTGGAAGAAAACCTCTTATTGTGTTATCCTCTCACTAAAAGATGTGCTGGCGAGGACATATTTAATGCCATTCAGGGTTATTTCTGTGAAAATGAAATAGATTGGGCTAAGTGGTGTTTACACAGATGGTGGAAAATCTATGTTTGGCTGTTATAAAGGTTTATACGGCCATATCAAAAAAGTTGCTCCTCATGTAGCTTGAAGCCATTCCTGCATCCATAGACAAAGTTTAGCAGCAAAGCCTTTGCCAGATTCACCGAAAGAAGTACTCAATCAATGTCAAAGTTGTAAATTTCATTAAGGCTAATTCAACTAACACCTGATTGTTCAAATCTTTGTGTGGAGCCATGGGCAGCCTACATACTATGTTACTTTCACACACAAGGCTTTTGCGAGAAAATGTACTCACAAGATTGTTTGAACCAAGACATGAAGTTCATATGCTTTTTGAAGACCACTCTTTTACGTTGAGCTCTAAATTTTATGAAAGTGAATGGTTGCAGCAACTTGCGTACTAATCTGACAATTTTTCAGAAATAAATAAACTTAATTTAGGATTGCAGAACCATTCCATAACCATTTTTAAGGTAACTGACAAAATCAAGTCTATGATTGAGAAGCTGAATTTTTGGGAATCCTCTATAAAAAAAACCAGTATGAAGTTTTTGAGACACTTCACAGCTTTTTATGCGAAAACGAACTTAAATTAACAAAACAAGTATAATGGCACATTTAAAACGACTTAAGTTATCATGCAGACAATATTTTCTGAAGCACAGTGATGCAGATATGTGGATTTTAAATCCATTCATTGAACGAAACGTTTTTTCAAAAGACTGAAAAATTAACAATTTCTGTAAAAGGAAAATTAATTGAACTTACCATTGATTCTTAATTAGTATCTGAATTTTAAAAAAGAGATTTAATTGACTTCTGGGTAGCAGTGAAAAAAGAGTACCAAGAACTCGGTCTTAAAGCAATAAAATATTTAATACCTTTCATGAACACAGAACTTGTGGAAAGAGCATTCTCATCTTATACATATATTAAAAATAAATATCGAAAAAAGCTTGACGCAGCTCCAGACATGAAATTATATCTTTCTTCATTTGAACCCAATTTTATAAAACTCAGCTCCATAAAACAAGCTCAAGGATCGCATTCAAATTTTCTTGCACTTCAATAACTGATTATTACGAGGTGTAATTTTTAGCTGACCTTATAAGATATTGTGAAATTATTACAATAGTGTTTATTTGTCTTGCCATTTAATTAATACTATTTTAAAATTGGAATGAAATATAAAATTAAAAACAAGTCCTGCAAATGCCATTAATTCGCGTTAGTTGACTCTTAAGCCAACATAAGCCCGTAACATTATTGATAAAAACTTCTTTACATAGATGGATGATTGGGGGGGGGGGGGTATTACAGTAAGCGGTATTCGAAAATGAAAAGACTAATCAAGGGGTACGCAAGGGAAAAAATGTTGAGAATCCCTGTGTTAGACCAACAGTTATAAAGATGAAATTTGAAACATACAGAAAAACTAAGTTTTACATAATTTCTCAGCATGTCAGTTAATACTTAGCACAGAAATTCTTAATGCTAATTAAATTATTACATCTCCTCATGTGACTTTTTTTATTCTGCAGATGGTATCATGTCAAAATTCAACTTCATATTTTAAACATGTTTTATTGCCTGGTTATTTTCAATTAAGAAGTTTCTTTAGTCAACACCAAAAAGTTTAAGGTTTGATCTGTTCTCTGATGCTGTGGTGTTAAGCTCTTTCCACCAATGAAATACGATTGTCCGGAAACCACTTTTTACATACATTTGTAACATAATGTATTTTAATCCTGCTGAAATACAAACGCTTCATTACACCTTGGAAAAAGTAGAAGACTTCAGTTTAGATTCAAGTATACAATTAGTATATTTTGGGGCTTTTATATTCCCCATTAATCACGCAAATTATGCCTAAACTTTCACATGTTATGTAACTCTATAAAAGTAAATGAATACAGTGACTATGACTCGCTGATTATAACTGGAAGTTTCAAGGTAGTTCAGATGCAGCCAGAATGAAAAAAATTTATCTTGGATGTTCTCCTAATATATTTTTTGCCAACACTACAAAAAGGGGAAGATTCTGATTAGATTATTTCAAATATCACTGTCCTATCACTTTACAGGAACTTTAACACGAGTTTTAATCCAGTTTAGGCCGCGGTGGCCTAGTGGTAAGGTCTCGGCCTTGGGGCCGGAGGGCTCCAGGTTCGAAACCCGATTCCACTGAAGATCCGCCGTGTATGGGGCCTGTTGCACATTAAATCATACGTAGTGGCCAAATGTCCTCCCGTTGGTGTGGCGTGGAAGTTTGGAGAGGGGGGTGCCAGCTCAGGTGTCGTCCTCGTCATCTGACCGAGGTTCAAAATTACGAGGTCCGTCCTAAAATAGCCCTCGTGTTGCTTCAAAACAGGACGCTAATATAACTAAACTAAATTAATCCAGTTTAATCTCCTTTTTCCATCCTTATACGAGAGATAAAAATGGATTTTTTTACGAAATACCGAGACTTAAAAAATCTGCAGCAAACAGTCATTGCATTAAAACATAACATCACATTACTTCATTTCATTTTGCATCCACATGATTTTTTTCCATAGTCTAGGCACAGTCTCAAAGTTACTTTATTAACACTTGCGACTGTTCAGCAACTGATTTCGAGACTACCACTTTTGGACGATTTTACACCGTAAAGGGGTGAAAGGCAATGAGTCATATGAGCGATTTTCTGGAATTCTTTGTTAGATCACGCTCAGTGAAATGTAAACATCATCCTTCCATTCATCACTTTCCCCCCATTTTGATGAAAATAACTCCGCCTGGCGCACGCGCAAAAGCGCGGAGGGTTTCCGATTCCATTGCTACACAATACTGAATACCTTTTTCAGATAGGCTATTGAGCAACTGAATCTCTTCATATCATGTTTAAAATTCAGACAAGCTGCCTCTCTGGTTAAATTTCCCCCAATTTTTTTTTCTCCTTTCTAATCTCTTATAAATTGTAGTCACTTTCATTTAATAAAATTATTTTACATCCTCTTCTGGGTGACTAATTAATTCCTTGCTTCCATTAAATAATAATAAAAATAAACCAAAGCTCTTAATAGTGATCTCATAGTATACTAAGAAGTATATTCTGCTCAAGTCCAATCTATGAAATCAATAGAATAATCCTTAAAAAAAAAGACTCAAGACCAACTCTCTAAATTTTCTGACTCTTAAATTATAACTTTCAACAGATATCAAATAACTGAAAAATTGTGTTACATTTATGACTCAATTATCTTTCATTGACAGCTAGTTTTGTAGTACTACTCAAATATAAGCATTATCATGGGCCATCAAATCTCGAAAATGCATTTTTACTAAAAGGTTTCCACTATTTTGTCACTAGTCTTTGTGTTAACAGGTTTAAATATTCTTATAAGGTTTGACTCTCTTTCTCTCTTGCACACATATGATAAGAGAATATTTGTGATTTTTGTGCATTTCATGACTATTCTTCAAAGAATAATTTGTCATATATAAAAATGTCTAAAAAATTCAAGAATACAAAATGAATATAAGCCAAGAATGAAGATAAACACAATGGCACTGTATGAATACTTAAATCAAGACAAGCAACAGCAACAACAAAAAATTTAAAAAATAACTTACAAACTCATCACCAGAAAACAGCATTATTAAAAACGAACTCACAAAACAGTGGACTTTTTTCAAACCAAGCAAGTATTAATTTTTATGGTCAATTGTGTCTGTAGTTTAATTAAGGCACCTAATTATTTTTATCTTATAGATTTCAGATTAGAAAAATTACCTTTTAAAGTGAATGAACCGAACTTTTTTTTTGTATTTAATGATACCTCTGTCAAGAAGATACACAAATAACTATGAATTTCTCATTTTGAAACTGAACATGAAAAATGGAAAAATCCCCTTATGCTGCTCAGAGATTTAAAGATTCCAGGGGAGAAAAATTCTTTAAAATTAGAAAACTCAACATTTGTCAAACAAATTATATGTGATTAACATAATCATAAATGATTGAATAGCCCATCACAGTAATCAACTACAAAAATTTGTTGACTATTGACAGAAAATTTTCACTAAAAAACAATTTAATGAATACTTAAGTTTAAAATTTTAAATAAAAATTATTACAATAATAAGAGAACTGTTAATTCCATAGAAAATACTAACAGAAATCAGTTTTGTTTTCTCCCCAATTGATCAGCTAGAATTGCCATACAAATTGTGAATTCCTGCTTGTCTCCAAATAAAAAACAAATTTTGATTTATCTTTTTCATCTGGCCTATTAATTTTATCATTAAATACTAAATTTAATCAAAGATTTTACTTATAACAAAACTGTTACTTTTCTCAATTTCTATTATTTTCAAAATTATATAATTTTTTCTTCATAAAACCAAGATGTATATTTATTTGCCTTTATAATGATCATGAATGGATTTCAGTCATGTGTTTTTGTAAATAATATAATTGAACTAATACAATATTGTGAATAATATAATTGAACATGGATAATTCTTGATTGAAGAGACTGCAGAAAAGGGAATTCAACAAGTATAGCTTAATTAACCAAAGCTTGAAACAATATTTTACCGTTCAACATATGTCATCACCAAAATGTGTATGCATTGATATCAAATATATTTTTTTCCATTTGTATACGTTTAGACAGTACAGTAGAACCCCTAAAAATCCAAACTTTTTTTTAATTTTCTGAAATTTTTTACTGGAAAATAACAATTACGAATCAGAAACAAAGCTTATGTTTATTTCTAACTTAAAAGAAGTATTTGAAGTGATCTTTAAGAATGAACACAGTATCTTAATTAGTAGAAACAAACTCGGATATCTTCTTTTTACCCTCAACTTGTTTCCCACTGTACCACATGAATCGCCATGTGCTTTTTCTGTATGCTTTCACAGAGCAACCAGAGTCGATATTCTACTGAATTTGGCATATCAAGAGTATTTTACCAAATTTCCCGGATAATCCAAATTCCCCGGAATCAGAACAGAGGCCAGCCGCAATTAGTTCGAATTCCCAGGGTTCTACTGTAATTCAATTTCCGATTTAAAATGGTGAATAAATCACTCATATTAATTAATTAATGTTAAATATTACCTGTTAATATCACCAGCAAAAGGATTTTGTGCAACAGGCTGCCTATTTTGAGTAGCATTTTCAACTGGTTCCTGTTCTACACGAGGCCTAATTTTTAGAGAAAAATATTTTACAATACAAATACACAATCACTATAATTTGCCAAGTTTAAAGTATACATTCACAGCCATCTGAACACCCCCTCGCCTGGAGTAATTTGATACCTATCATAACCCTAATTAGGATTGTGAGCACCTATGATCCAACAAAAATGCTTACCTAGTAAAATAACTGAGGAGCGAAAATAGTCACCTATTCTCCGATTAACTCCTTATAATTTTGCAAACTGATGCCTTTTCAAAATAGGATTTTGCAAGCCAGTTTTCACTCTCTAATCATCTACATGATCAATTTTAATGATTACAATATAAATATAAAAGATATTCATACGTTGGTTCTGTAGGATGAACAGATATACATGTTTATATAACATTAGAATACTAATGGCTATCTAGTTAATGTCCTAATCATATTTTTACTTTTAAACAAATTTCTAAAATTATAATTAGTTCAAATTTAAAATAAGTTCAGTATAATAAATTTTTAGCACTTTTGGATCAATGGTGCCAATGGGCTACAGCCCAATTAGTCCTTTGGATAAGAGGCCTGTGTGTATCAAATACACAAAGCAATGGCTTAATTTCATTTGTTCCTTTTTGGCCAGTAATTAAATATTTGAATTAAAATGAAAAATAAATCATTCATGATAATTAATGGTAAATATTACCTAGCACTATCAGCAGATTGTGCACCAGCTTCCAATCTAACTGTAAGATCTTCAATCGATTCCTGTTTAACTGGAAGCTTTATTATTAGAGAAGGCTAAAAATGAAAGAAAATTAACAATTAATTTTTTAAACATCCGAATTTATTTACAGATATACAGCAGTTCGATTCAGTTGTATAATGTTTATTCGACTGCAAGGTCACACATGTTATTTCCAATTATAAGAGTTTCTAACAATTTCTTTTACAAAGAATTGAAAACATCTATCTAAATCCATGTCTACACATTCCTTTAAAGGGATCAAATTTGATAGCATCATAGTTCAGGACTTGGCAAGATATTTCATTACCCTATGGATGCCACACATTTGGAAGTAAAAAAAGTAAGAGGTTCATTAATTTAATTATTATTCATAGGAGTTTTAAAGAAATTAACAATGAAGAATTTAAAAATCTTTCTAGAGAAAAAAAATAGCATTCTTTCTTTTATCCCAGTATGTTCAAAATCAATAATTCCAAAAACAATACAAGTCCAGCATACAACTTTAAAAATTCCACAGAAATAAATTAATGAAGGTTAAACAATTATAAAAATCTATTAAAAAGGCAAATGAATGATGTCAATTTTAATCCAAATTTTTCTTTCTCAGCTGCTTCATCTTACTGATAATGGGATTCATTATTTGTACTGAAATAAATTTGGTTGCACTCCAAAAATAAATAGTCTTGGCAGAGTCAAGGATAACATAAGGTAAATAAGATTGAAGCACCAACAGAAATACAGGGTGCGTAGTGAGAAATTGCTGCAAAAATTAAGTACTTTTTAAGCACCTTAGCCATAAAAATTAAGCACCTTTGTACGTGCATGCATACGTCCACACACGTATTTTCTAAGCATATGATGATTTCTGTTTTATAATAATGCATAGTTTTTATTGAAAATTTAAAAATATATATTTTTTAAATTTTAATATTTATTTCTGTATTTGCACAACGTCTTCTATTGTAAAATAAAGGATGTATTTTTGATTTTACAAAAAAATTAAAAATGATAATGCAAATTGTCATTATCAAAAATTAAATCAACTTTCATAAGATTAACAATAAAAATCTGTTACCCTTTTCAACATTTTTTAAAATTAACAAATTACCAGTTAATTTGCCCCTTCGGGATAATTATTCCAGTATTTCAATATGCAACGCTACCCATTGTTGAAGTAAGAGGGAGCATGAAAAAAGGTCATTAATAGTCCAGTCAATGAAGGGTTTGAAAAAAAAAACATTAAATCATATATAGTTTTGAAAATTGGTAAACATGTTCGTTATGGTCTTCTGATGAACGTACAAAAGACCTTGGCCCTGAGTGATTTAACGAATTAACGAGAGTAAAATTCCCTACAAAAATATGCTTTTATTTTTCTTCTAGCTTTAATGGTTTCCGAGATAATGGGTCTCAAATTTTGCCACCATCTTGGGTTTTATCCCCTTTTTCTCAGTTTTTCTTGAATATCTCGAAAATTATTTAGTTTTCAAATCACCCTTGATACAACGAATTAAAGAACGTAAAATTCCCTACAAAAGAGTGCTTTTATTTATGTTCTAGTTTTAATAGTTGCCGAGATAACGGACTTCAAAGTTTGCTACCATCTTTGGATTTCATTCCCCCTTTTAAAGTTTTTCTGAAATATCTCGGAAACTATTAAAAATAAAAGAAAATTAAAAGCATGTATTTGTAGAGAATTTTACGATCATTAATTTGTTGTATTACATGTAATTGAAAATTGAATAGTTTTTGAGAAATTCAAAAAAAGACAAAAAAAGGGGGATGAAATTGAAGATGGCGGCAAACTTTGAGATCCATTATCTCTGAAACTATATATATTATATTACTATTATAGGTAGAAGAATAATAAATGCATGTATTCGTAGGGAATTTCACGCTCTTTAATTTGTTAAACCAATTGTAATTTAAAACTGAATAGTTTTCGATATATTAAAGAAACACTTTAAAGAAAGGGGGGAATGAAATCCAAGATGGCGGCGCGAGCAGCACCCCAAGGACCGGGGGCTTTTAGTATGTTCAACAGAAGCCCCTCACAAACATGTATAATTTTCAAAATTATAAGATTTAATGGGTTTTTTTCACAACCCTTCGCTGAATGTACTATCAAATAAGATTTTGTTACAAATCCATCCACTTTGAGACAAGTTATCTCCAAAACTATTAAAACTAGAAGAAAAAAAAAAGCATGCATATGTAGGTAATTGTACGCTCTTTAATTCTTTGAAGCAAATAGGATTTGAAAATTGAATAGTTTCCGAGATATTCAAGAAAAAGTAAAAAAAGAGGGATGAAATCCAACATGGCGGCAAACTTTGAGACCCATTATCTCAGAAACTATACAAGCTAGAAGAAAAATATAAGCATGTATTCATAAGGAATTTCAAGCTCTTTAATTTGTTAAATCAATTGTAATTTGAAAACTGAAGAGTTTTCGAGATATTCAAGAAAAACTGAAGAAGGGGGCCAAAATCCAATACGGTGGCGCGAGCTCCCCTCCCCAGGACCAGGGACTTTTAGTATGATCATTAGGAGAGTCCCTCACGAACATGTGCACCAATTTTCAAAATATGATATAATGTTTTTTTCATCCCCATTTTGGGCCTCCGTTGACTAGACAATAAGCATTATCTTAACATGTTTTGACACCCCTGGATCTATCTCATCCAGGATTCCTTCCCTTTCGTCGGTTTTCCTTCTAGATAGATACAGTAAACAAAACTTTATGACTATGCTTTCGATATCATATTCAACATCTGAGGAAACAAAACAGAAAATGATTTTCTTTGCACTTCTCGAGAAAATAAAGCACTTTTTAAGGACCGATTTTTCAAAATTAAGCACTTTTAAGGTGCTTAAAAATGGTTTTCAAATTTAAGCACTTTTTAAGCACTTTTCATGACGCTACGCACCTTGAAATAGCAATCGGTCAATAATCCAGTTGATTTGATTTGCTAAATTGAGATACGTTCAGAGGCTACTAGTAAGAAGACTTTTTATCAATGGGTAGCATTATAAGGGAGAAAAAATTCATTAATAGAATAAAATTTAGGCACAAACAAAATTAACAGAGACTACTTTAACAAATGTGTATGCGATTTAACCCATTAACGCCTAAATTAATTTAAAGCATAATTTCAATACATTTCTATTAAATTATGTTTAACCAAGACTAAGAAGTAAAATTAAAATCGGCAAAAAAAATTATTTTTTAAAACCTTTTTTTTTACAACATATTCAAGACTTTTGAAATACAGTAAAATATCAAAAAATAAAAACGCCTTTCTAATTCCTCGTATTACCTCAAAAATAAGTCAAAGGGAAAATAAAAAAAATTCAAAATGACAACACTTCGACTTCAAAATCTGGCTAACTGGTGGTATATACCTGCTGTTAAGGGTATAAACAGTTTAGAATTTTGGTAATACCTATTGACTTGACAAAGTAAAAAAAGAAACAATGGAATGAATTTGGTTTTATGCAGCCGCAGAAGTGAAAGGTAACTGTCGTATAAATAAGACAACTGGACATTAATGGGTTAATCTGGCAATAACCAACTCCAGAGGTAATTACTTTTCATTTAAGTTACAATACATAATCCTGAATGATGAGTACAAAGGCATACGACATGATGAATTCAAATATTGTGTTCTATCAAAAGAAATGCCTTAAACCAACTCTTTCATTCAAATGCTTCTTGACATAAGAAGCTAGCACATTTCGATACTTCAAATTGGTAATATGTACAATAAAATTAAAAAAAATTGACATGGATTGTTAAGGGAAGCAAAATAAATATGCACTTTCAAACAACTAAAGAAGAAGTTGATGAGAATCAAAACATGTCCGGAAGAAATAGAAGCTTGCCTTCAAGGTATGATGATCATGAAACATATGTTGTCTATGAAGTTACTTCTGATATTACATAACAAGGAATGGATCAATGCTGTGGATAAGAAATACTACTAAAAAAAGAAATAATTAATTCATCTAAAAATGCACCATGAATAGGTAGAAAAAAGAAAAAAAACGGTGGCAAAAAAATTGTTCTGTACAGAAAATAGACTAACATATAAAGATCATCACGCCATTTTAAGTAAACATACAATAACTAAAAATGAACTGTAATACTGAAAAAAATGAAGAAAACAATAGAAAGGAATGTTGGATATTTCCATCTGGCTTGCAGATATCAAAAAGATGTGCAAAAACTTTTATGCTCTATTAAATTTATTCTTTCACTTGTCTTGTAATGTAAAAAGGGTAGAATTTTGCATTTCTCCTCAGTGCATATTTCTTATACGATTTTTTTTTTTGAAAAAATATTCCAAACATAATGACTTTGTTTACCTCATTAGTTGATTTCTTTTTCTTTTCACCGCCTTTTGATTTCTTTTTCTTTTGACCACTTTTCGATTTCTTTTTAGTTTTTACAGAAGCCTGAAAAAAGCATTAAAAACTTTCAGATAATTTCTTAAGTAAGCATTAATATTTTGGGCGAGTTATTTAATTTTACTGCAATGCAATCTTTTTATGGTATTTTTGATTGAAGGACAAAATAAAATATCCAATAATTTAAATGGCTTTTAAACCCATGCCCAACATTTCTCCAACCAAAAAAGAAAACATTTTTTTAAATATAAAAAACTTGAATGTTTTTATTACCTCAGCAGTTGGAATACTGTCCTTTGGTGTCATCCCACTGTTACCAGAAACCTAAAAAAAAAGCATTAAAAACTTTCAGTAAACTTTATAATAAGAATTAACACCTTAAAATGGAAGACATAAACATGCCTGAAAATAGAAAATATTATACATAAAAATTAAAATGAGATTTTTCTGTTTTGAACTTCATAGCAGTGGTGCTCAAACCATGGGTTGTGAGAAAATTTTTATGAGTCGCTAAATTCAAAGAAATTTATTTGACAATAAAGAATTTAAGGCTTTTCTTCAGAGGGGGGTGCAAAAAATTTTTACATGAAGTGAGGGAGTTGGAAATGAAAATAGTTTGTGCACCACTGCTCTATAGGAATATTCACAACTTACCAAAATTCCATGATGTTAGAAAGGTCTAAGTTACTGTAGACTTAAAAGAATCATTCACTGACTGCCAAGACAAAAATGTTAAGAAAATTATTTCTTCTTTCCAAAATAAACCAAGAACAGCTGTGTTGAGAAGAAATCTCCAAATTCTTAAGCAGCATGTAAACACATAATTTATTAACTCTACTTTAAATGAACAAAAATATTAATTGCATTTACAGAAAAGTTATTACAATGTGAAAAAAAGTTACCTTTGTTTTTGGGAGATTCGGTTTCTCCTGGTATTTTGAAGTTGTTGGTTCCTAAACAAGAAAAATTAGCATTTAAATTCTTTTCAAAAGACGAGTTTGAATTACAGGCAGAAAATTTTTTATAACCCCAAAATCTCTCTATATAAAAGGCAATGTTCGTATGTGTGTTCACTATAGACTCAAGAACTATTGGACCGATTTTTTGAAAAATGATCCACGTTGTCTGGGAATTTTTAAAGGAAGATAGTTAGGTTTCCCAACAATATTTTAATATTTGGCTACCGTTGGCGACAGTTGATAAAATGCTTGGTACACCTCCTAACGCAGGGTTGCCTTTTGTAAACAGGGTTGTTTTTCGTAGACCTCGGGAACAGAGGCATGGTTGCCATATTGGCCATTTTAAGGCCAAATTCTTGAAGTTTGGTCTTTTTTCAAAGCTTTTGGCCTTAAATTCATTCTTGGCCTTTTTTCGGCTTCATTTTTGCTTATGACTTTGAGAAAGATTTTTAATAAATAATTTTACGATTTTTTTAAAATAAACTATTGATATGACACTTTTCAAATGGCCCACAATGAGATGTCAAATGAAGTAGTTCCAGAATAAGAAAGGTTTCTGTCACCTTTCGTCAGAATGTATTAGTCAGAATGCCTCTAGAGGTAACTATGTTTGCCTCTGCACAGCATATAAGAACCACTTTCTCTGTTCGTTTCTTTTCATGATCAAATTCGTATACAAAGACTTCCACACAAAAGCATAAGATATTCTTTTTCTTTTCAAAAAGAGAGAGAGATAGAGGAATGGAAAGGACATCACATTAGAGATATTTTTTAAAAAAAGGAAGAAAAAGCATTTATGTCTGTAATTTCGGTAATGTTTGAAATACCCATCTCCAGCAATTTCACAAACATTTTAATGTCAAATCTAAGGGATAGAAAAAAATAGCTTTCAGAAACAATGTTTAGAAGAAACAGCATATTGGATTTTGAGTCGAACTAAGAGCAGTGCATTTCTGATATTTTTATCATGTTTTGGAAACTCGGCCATCTGTTATGAGTCTGAAATTTTTTTTATATTAACTTTTTTTTTACTGTTAGTCATTTCTATGAGCATGACAGAACTTTTAATTTATTGCAATCACATTGAAAAATAATATAGAACATTGAAGTTCACAAGGTAAGAAATGTTGTTGCACATGTGTAGAAGTAAGCTTGAGTGCTGTTGTTAATTTTTGCGAAGTTCTGTAATGTTAAATTTTTCTAATGTTTTGTAAGTTTCTTAATGTTCAATACTAATTATGATAATTTTGCTGCATTAGATCGAACTGAACAACATGGCAATAGTCGATTATGCATGTAAATGAATGAATTAAATCAATTGGTAAAACTTGATTGTATTGCATTTCAGTATAATTCCAAATTGAATAAAGCTTGCATCCAGTAGAGGTTGTTGAAAGTATGAATAAAGTTTGTTCAAATTGCAAGGCATTCAAATTCAAGAATGAAGCACCTGGGATGTGTTGTTTGAATGGTAAAGTTAAATTGCCACCATTGAAGGTACCACTTGAGCCATTGTTCTCATTGGTCGTTGGTACTACAACACAATCGAAGCATTTTTTAATAACATAAGAAATTATAACACGTTTTCAAATGACTTTGTTTGGTACAACGAATATAATAACTCAGAATTATATGTCAACATTCCAGATTCAAGGACAAATATACCATACAGCAGGCTCTTTGTTTCCATTAACGGTTGCTTTCTGCAAATATATTTCATTGAAAATTCAAGTGATCAAGTAAATCGATACACACATCTAAAGGTAAGTA
Organism: Araneus ventricosus; assembly: GCA_013235015.1. Lineage (NCBI taxonomy): Eukaryota > Metazoa > Arthropoda > Arachnida > Araneae > Araneidae > Araneus > Araneus ventricosus. Next base: position 8,838 of record BGPR01010365.1, on the reverse strand, counting down.
TGAACACTGCCTTTTATATATATAGATATCCAATTTTAAATAAATACAATAATTGATATCCAACTTTCAATTATGTTCATTTAATCGATATATATACTCAAATCTAGCAATAGCAAAGCATTGCCAGGTTCAGCTAGCTTAAAAATAAATAAGAAAACAAAAGATTAAGTCATGATAAATAACAAAATACTTTTAAAAGTTTATTATTTTTAAATTGGAATAAAATTATTTTAAATCCAAATTTTTTGTCAATTTTTACCTACAAATAATGAAAAACTCAAACTAAAGTGCTACAAAAATTTGCACAACCCCAAGATTATTCTGTATGGGTAATGAGCCCGTTTAATGTGAAGTACAGATAGCTTGAAGAAACATAGTTTAGTAATGCATACCAATAACTATATTCACGTTTTAAATACTGCAGCTCATATATCTGTTAAGAGATACAACAGAATAATTCTTCCCCCATCTTGACAATTCCTATGACTACATCAGACCTAAATTCTATTTTCAACAATGAAAAGAATAAATATTCTCTGAAACACAGAAGGAGTAATGATAGGTTGCATGAACTTTAAATGATTACAGTAGTTAAAACATTCTTCAATAGTCAGACTGTACACTGGAAACAAAATAAGAAAAATGGGTTTTACTTTTAAGCAATTTTTAAAAATACAAACAAATAACATTAAATTATGTTTATTTTAGTAATATAATAAAAATCTTCTTGCAAATTAAAAAATATTTTCTTGGATGCATATTTTTGTTAATTCTACATTTCAGGATCTTTTTCTCAGCTGCTGTTATTTTAATACATAATGTATATGTTTGCATATTATGTATACATAATACTGCTCCATGATTAGAAATACGGGCTTGATCAGTTTCACTTAAACAAACACTAATCCATATTATCTAATAAATATCAAACATACATACACAAAGGTTATTAAGAAGAAAAAAAATTCGATTTACCATTTGTTTCTCTGCCGGGGAATATGTTGGTTCTTCTTGCTTTATTCCCAGACTTGAAGCCCACACTTCCTATAAAAGAAATAAATGTCGATTAAAAATATATATAGCAATGAATTATTATTGTTATGAAGCTCCAAGATCAATAGCATAAATTGCACATCTATTAACAACACTGCTACAAAATTAACAAAAAGAGAAGTACAAAAATTACTACTGATTATAATTACAAAACGTATTCATTATTCCTTTTATCTATGAAACAATTATTTCCCACATATATTAGTAAACTGATTGTTCTAAAGTTTTCCTTGTACATAATGATACTAGTAGAATAACTTGTTTCTAGATAAAGTGAATGGTTTTTAAATAAACCTATCCTTACAATAAGGTTAAAAAGAAAATTAATATTTATGCTTGAATATTATATGAATATCACCACCAATCTTCAGTTTCATTTACTTAATTTCTTGCAGATAACGTATAAAAAACCTTCTCGCAACCAGTTTTTCATATAAAACCTTCTCACAATCAGTTTTTACTTACATATTTTTAAAAAGTCAGAGCAATAAAAAATTGAGACAAGAGTATTATTTTGTGTATATATAGAGAGAGAGATTGCTATGTTAAATAAAGGTAATGGGTAATGATCATAACAGAAAAACTCCCAGATCTAAGAATTAAAATATACATATATTTGACGAGTAATAAAATGATGGGTTTATTTTTTATCATCAAAAATTAGGTTTGCTAGCATAAATTTTCAAACACAGTGCACACTTAAATATGTAAACATGTCTTCCACAAAAATTCCATGCACAATAAACTATAGACTGCACACTTAAATAAAATATACAATAACTAATACCTACATCACAAAGAGGAATTTTAATTTTTTTCCCCCTTAACATCTCAGATTCTATAAACAGCAGTGGCATAGTGAAGCCAAGTGCCAGCGGGCTAATAAGATTTTATAACCCCTGTTGACATCAGTGGCTTAGAAAGAGTAAATTGCATCACTAAAGTTTTGTTTTCATGGCAGCACTTATTAAGACTGGCACCCAGGAAATCTATCCCCCCCCCTCGACTCCCAGCCACCATGTCACCGACAAACAGATAATAAATATGCCATAAATGTTCATGAAATATAGATAGAAAAATCTTGAATACGTACTTGAGAAACTTTGGTTGTTCTCCTAGGTCCAATGCTTCTATCGTAATTTATATTCTGGGACTAAAACGGGAAAATGAATTCAAAATCAATTGTCAGAACTATAATAGAAATTAATAGATACAATAAACTCATTACCCTTTTGATATTATCATATAAAACCATCTGAGCCTATATTTTTTGTACGAGAAAGGTTTAAATTAGGGACGTAAAGAATATTCGGTAACTATTCGGTATTCGGCCTATTTGCCGAATATACTCGGGATAAATTTTTTAATGTGCTTTTAAATACACATTTAACAAAGAATATTGCAAAATTCCATTTCAGTACATTTAGCAAAAAATCTAGCATTTACTCAATTTTAAGTTGCTTAGATGTATTTACTAAAGTTACCTATAAATTTATCATTGCAAAGCCTCAAATTATTATGCAAGAACAATAATTTTTCAACATTTTCAGGAGCGAGTCTGTTTTGTTGTGTTTCATACATGTATAATAACAACTAGGGATGTAGTGAATATTAAGTATGAGGCATATTCGGCCCTTTCCTGAATATTCTGTCAGGCCGAATGCTAAACAAATATTTGGCAAAATAAATTCAGGATAAAATGCTTTTAAAAAATGTTGTTTTAAATATATTTAATAAAGAATATTGCAGAATTGCATTTTGTTACATTTATTATTCTAAAAAATCTAACATTTATCCAATTTTAAGTTGCAAAGTATAAGTGAATTTAATTGCATAGCATTTATAGAAGGTTTCATATACATTACCAACTTCAGAAAAGAAAACGATCACTATATATTACTTGCAGATGCTGAAAGATATTTTCTTGCTAAATTTGCAAACCTTGGATATTTGTTCCACCAATTAAGGGGAAAACTCCATCATATCTATTAGAAGTTCTTTATCAAAATAGGAATTTACTTCTAGTAATTTTAATTTATTCATTCAATTTTCTTCTGTACTTGTCATTGTCATGTTCTGCAATGATGACCCTTTTATTTCTTTGAAGCAATCCCAAAATTAAGGGAATTTCTCATTTCTTATTATTGGAATTAAGGTATTTAAAATATTACAAATATATATATAAAGATATTAACATTTTTTTTTAAATATACAAATAATAAAAACTCAATTTTATTTAATCTTAAATTTTTTTCATTTAAAATTTGAAAAATATTTCATTTACAATCATAACTGAAATGTTTTTAAAAATTTGTTTATTCGGCCCGAAATTTGGTCGAATATTCGGTATTCGGCCAAATCACTATTCGTTACATCCCTAGTTTAAATTACCAAGACGCCAAAGAAATTCAAAAGTTAATATGAAAAAGAATAGTTATATATAAAAATTCAGTAAAAAGAAAAGATTTCACAAAATGTCACTAGTATAGTAATAAACACTTCATTTGAGAATAAAAAGCAGAAAAACAAAGTTGAACCTTTTCACAAATATTGTCCAGAAAAACAGCTTTTAACAAAAATCAGAAAACATAATTGGAAAAAAATACAGGGTAATTACAAAATAATCAGATTTTGAAATATAATTTTAAAAATATTAATTAGATTCTTCAATGCTAATTGGGAAAAAAAACTAATGTTTAATTTTGTTTTCATACTTTTGCTTTTCCATGTGAAACAACAGATGCAGCGCAAATGCATTATCATATTTAGCAGGAAAAGGGAAGCCGAGGTCCATTGTATCAAGATACGCTGGACTGGATGACGTGGAACTGACAACTCGGCCCAATTTAGATGCCTCTGAAAGTCTCCAGATCTTATGGTTTATGATTCCTTCCTTTGGAGTTAGTTGCATACGTTAGAGCCCCACATTTGGGCCACCACTACCAGCTATGTTGAATCAGTGCCAGAATTGTATTATCAATACTTTTACAAACATAGGTAATGAGATATATCAACACCTCTAAGGAAAATTAGACTACCACATATATGGGTGTTGTATAACACATCTGCAAATATTTCAAATGTTCCCATTTTTTATTATGTATTGTTTTTCTTCATAGTCATTATACTTTTGAAATATAGTCAGGGTTAAACCCCAATATTTATTTTGTAATTACCCTGCATATTGATGCACAATTTTAGAAACGTAAATGGATACATAAAATGTTAAATATTACGTCAAGAATGCAAGCTAAGGATCTTGGCAGCTTTGGTTTTGCATTTGTTTCTTTTTTTGGACTTCTTTCTAGCCTGGGATTTTCAGCTGCAACAACCTTTATCTTTGGCACTGCACCTGTTTCTTTTGTTGGAACTGGGCTTATTTTTTGTTCCAAGTGCCTCTCACTTTCTTCCGTTGTGGATCGCTAAAGAAACAACCAAAGATATTCAAATTTTGCAATAATGCTAGCTAAAAAAAAGGGAAGGGGGGGATTAGCATTATATAATTTTAAAAAGAAAAAAAAATATTTGTTATATGCAAGGCACTTGAATAATTTTTTAAAGAAACTGCTTGACACTAAGAACAAGTGGAAAGTTGATGTCATTCTTAACACTGAAAAATTGCATTATAACACTCTAAACAGTTGTAAAAATATACCTTAAAGTTTGATGGCCCTGGATTTTCTATCGGAGAATTTTTCTCACTGGGTTGAGATACACTTTTGCTGCACTCTTGCAAAATATAAATTATTTAAAATCTTTATGGCTGTTAACTTAATCTTATGATGGCTTCCTATATGTTTTTCAAATGACCAATTATTTAAGCTGTTACAGTTAAACACATTCAGTAAAGCCTTAATTAAATAAGAGCAAAGACAGGAGTTAGAAAAATTCGGCATAAATTTTCTATTAGGGCTGTTTCAGTGTTCTACTGATTTTTTCTTTTTTTATAAATTTTACTTCCTATAACAACCAATAATATTTAACCAAATGTCAATGGTTGAAAATAAAGTAAAAGTTATTCCTTGTTGTGACAAATAAATCTTTTCAATGATAAAATAATTGAAAGATTTTTGTCACATTGCTGGTAGTACAATTATATAAAATGGCTGGGGGGGGGGGGAGATTTTTTTTCTTCTTTTTTTGTTTAATACAACACCTAGCTCTTAAATACTTTGAAAGTGTATATATTCAAGTTTATAACTACTAAGCTAAGTTAGCAACTACTAAGCAAACTCGACCAAAAATATAGAAAATATTTTTCATTTACAATAGTGGTACTTGGCATTAAAAAAATGCATACAAAGAACATTTCAATATCCAACTAGGCAGGATATAGGATTCCCTAGATGAATTTCAGTTTCATATGTGAATAGATGGAAGATCTAATCACACATTACAAAATGTCAATATTCATGAAACTATTTTGATTACTCAAGGACAAAATTCCCAATACTCCCCTTCCCATGGACTTTTAAACATTTACAATTGCCTAGCATAAATCCTGAAGATTAATATTTTCAGCCTATAAAGGGAAAATATTCCGAAGAAATAAGATCAGAAAAACCAAAAATAACATTTTAAAACTTTCAAATGAACTTGGAAAAGCTTCGAGTAGAATAGTTTTTTTTTTTTTTTTTTAAACAATATGACGCAAGTCAAAAGATATCCAAAGCAAAGGAAACATACAAGGGTTGATATACAGCAAGCAACAGAAAATGCTTCATTGTATTTATCTTCCAGTTTCAGGAATTATCAAAAAAAGAAACTAATAATTAACATTAAATACCCCAATTTCTTTTAAACACGCAATTCTTCTAGGATTGACTGGTCTCCTGGGTTTCCTTGGAGGTTTTATGCATTCAGTCCAAGATTCAAATGAATCATCATCAGTATACATGCATTTTTCTACTTTAACTTTTCGTCTGCCTCTTCTTCTGGGCAGAACAGGAATATCTTTTACTTCAGTCTTTATTTCAGGTATTTCTTCTTTTCTTCCTGTTTTAACCCTTATTTCTAGAAGGTCTACAAATAAACGAAAAATGCAGGATAAAAAAAGGGCCATCTGATCAATTGCAATGGATTTAATGCAAATAACAAAAAACCACATGCAAGAAAGCATGCCCTTCCAATATTGCCTTCATAAAAGCATGCCTTCCAAATTTTTTTCATAAAAGCAAAAATCAACACATTTAAATATAGACATTTGTTTCATTTTTAAAAACAATTGAAATTCTAAACATTTTAGTTATTTTTTCATCAAATTTCATATTTTAATTCATAAATATACAAAATTTAATCTATGTATTTTTTCAACAATTATATTCCTTTAAGATGAATACCTATATAAGCCAATCTGAAATGGAAGATTATTTTTTAACGTATAATGAAATATAATTTTAAAATTCTTTTACCAATACTAAAATGCCTAAATAATTTTCTTAATAGAATACTTCTTAAAATGAAAAATAATAATAAAAACCAGTAAAAATAAGATGCTGACCAGTAATACGATATCTCCGATAGACATCGTTACTTGGTACGTCTTCAATAGTTCGGAGGTTTCTCAAAGCTGCCCTTAGTCTTTGTTTGGAATCCACAAATTCTTGGTGTGTTTGCGGAACAGGTCTCCCTTTCAGTTGATCCCAAGCCTATTAAAGTATGAAACACAAGTTTCTTCACAGCAAGAAATACAAATGCCTTCATTTACAAATTAAATTTTTTTTTTTTACAATAATCATTGAGAAATAAGAATATATAACTAGATAACAAATAACAAGAGTAGAAAAATAATAAGAGTTTGATATAAACCCTTTAAATTTCTGTATGATATAAATTCTTTAATTTTATGTACCAATTAAGTTTTTATCAAGTAATTAAAATTCCATCTGTGGGACTAATTTATTTTCAACTCAACAATAAAACAGATTTACCTGCACACATTTTCTTTAAACACATTTTTGTGGCCTTGGATTAACCAGAGGGTTTTTCTTTATCTAGCTAACACAAACAATTTTTTTACGGTCTGAAGTAGGTACTTTAAATATTGTGATTATTTTTTCATCAAATCACATATTTAGATGAAGTAATTTTTTAATTGTAAAATAAAGGTTTCTTTTGGTTCATGGATTGTAGTTACTTCATCATGAACTTTAAAAGAATAAATGAGCTTGATATAGATGCAATTGAAATATTTAAATCTTACAATTAAAAAAAACATGAATTTCCCAAAATAATGAATTTATAAACAATAATAGAAATGTATTTTGTTATCATAACCTAAAAATAAGTGGAATTTTTTTAAATGAAAAAAGGTACAAAATAAAACAAAAGTACAATAAAAAAGAAAAGAAAGCATAAAATTGTAAAATCTAAAAATACCTTTGCATGGAAATAACCAAAGGTGAGGTTATTTTTTAATTGTATTTAAAAAAAAAAGGCTTTTTTTGACACATAGACTGCAGTTCCTTCACCATAAATTTTAAAAGAATAAATAAGATTGACATTTTATTTATTTAGATGCAACTGAAATATTTTAAATCTTACAAAAATAAAATGACACAGCAAAGGATTAATACATTTTTAAAAAAAGAAGTAAGAAGACTGAAGTTCTTTTAGCAATAGAATTATTTTCAGATTTATGTATATCAAAAAAATCCTCCAAAATAATGAATAATGATACCAGAAATCTATGTATGTTATTAAAAACTAAAAATATATGGAATTCTTTGAATGAAAAACAGACACTAAATCAGTGTAAATAAAAAAACAAATGTTACAAATAAAGACTGGAAAGCCTAAAAATTGTAAAATCTAAAGACACTTACATATGGAAATAATCAAAATATATACTTCAATGTGTAATTAAACACAGTAAGTTAACAAAAACAGAAACTTCCATACAATAACCTTCATCACATACACCTATTACCAGATATCAATAACGGACTAGTTCACTTTCCGAAAATTTTGCCATTCAGAATATTCTTAATCATTTCAGAACATTCTTTTGAGTTCATTTTCAGAGCTCAAAAAGAAAAGAGCTTGGCGACGAAATAGCACCATGCTCTTGAGTCCCACCAATTTTCGGTCGCCAAGTTCGCGATAATTTCGCCACAAGTTATGCCTTCACCAAGTTCAATCCAGAGAAGTAGTGGTTCAATCTAGTACCTGAAAGTATGGCGAACTTGGCAATTAGACCGTATTGTGTTCTTTAAGGGACATAATAAATGTTAGAATGAATTCTAGCATAATAAGTCTTGGACTTACTAACAAAGATCCATTCTCATCCTATTGCAATGCTCCGAATAATTATTCGTTTCAATTAAAATATGAATGCAATTCTTAATAATTGATTAGTAGAATGGCAGATTATTTTTATTTAAATATATTATTCACTAAACAAACTTTAAAAAAAGAAACCTGACAAGCAATTCCGATAACACTAAAAACACATACAATAATCATGAAACGTCTTTCAAGGCGGGAAAAAATGCACAATGCGTTTAAGATAATGTTCCTCAAGCTTAGCCACACAATTTTTGTGAGCAAAATTTATATAAATCACAAAAATGAAGCATCCAGAACGACTCATTTTACAAACATTCAGAAGACACATCGCCTTCTGAAGTCAAAATAATACGATGAATGTCGATTTGGTTTCAAATTGAGATTCTAAACTGTCACACCGAGGCCGGTTTTGCCTCTACTGTTACCGATTCATTCGGAGCAGCAGAAAATGAAGGTTCTTGGGAAATTCTTGTGTTATCTGACCAAACAAAGCTCAAG
>BGPR01010364.1:34495-52818 GCA_013235015.1 Araneus ventricosus | reverse complement strand
CCCACTCTGTGACGTAGGGTACCAGCTATTCCTGCCCCCATCATTTTCAAAGTAGATTTCCATTGGTCCAAATATGTCACATGATTATCAGCTCATTTTAGCGCAATTATAATGTTTGTTTTGACTGTCATGCAACTTTTGAATATTTTTGTTGCCTAAATTTAGGATTCTCGAAATAAAATTTTTATTCTTATCCATATGTTTTCAGCACATATGGATAAGATTCGATTTTCAGATGTTAGTATAATTGTATCGAAATGGAGATTTATAGTGACAATCTCATATAAATACTTGTATATTTCTGTGTCTTGATACATTATTAAGCAAGTAGGTTTTAAATTTTCATAGTATGCTGCAATAAAAAAAATATTGGTATTTAGATGTACATTAGTGAATATTTGTATCGTAAATAGTTTCCGAATAAATCCATCTTTTACTAAAGCCTATGTAACAATATTCCTTAAACAAATTGCAAAACTATTTCATTAACAAATATATAGATTGAAAATATTGGAAAGAAGAAACTGTAAACTGCTCATGTGTAAACAAAAATCAGACTAAACGTTTCTGAAAAATGGAAGAATTTTTATGAACACCAATACCTAATAAAACAATCATTCAATCCATTTATTATTAATAAAATGCTATTGCGCTAGAGATATTTTTTGTAAGAACTTCCTTCTCTCTTTATTTTAAAAAAATTAACACAAGTATTTTATTACATTTACATATTTAAAACTTGTTACTTGTTGTAAACATTGAATTTAGCAAATTTTGATTTTCAACTGAATGAATTACTGACTAGTAACTGTTCAGAATATAAACATAATAGTCTTGACAAATCCAAATAAGTGTAATGAAATAAATTATTGATATTATTTGTAAGTATTTTAGAATTAATATTATCTTTACATGAAATGTATGCTTAATTGATGGATTTCAGATATTTTAAACTGTCCAAATAATCAGATAGATAACAATTATTTTAAACATTTCTATTACAATTAAAATGCAGATTTGCTTTTCTCAATATCTTCATTATTTGAGAATAAAATGAGGTATTCATTTTTTGATAAGTTGGCATTAACATTCTATTAGTACCTGCATAATATCTGCTGTGTTTCATAGCAAATAAAATGCTATGAAACACAGCATGCTTCAAGTTTATATTCATTAACAAGAATAATTTAATGTTCTTTACTACTTATTTTATTATTACAACTCGTTATTTTATGAATTCAATAAACAAAATTTAAAAAGAAGTTAACAAACATACAACAGTTGTTAAAATATAGCAATTTTCTTGGTTTTACCAACAAATTGTTAGAATATTTTTTATTTTGTGTACTTTAATAAGCAGAGCATTAGAGGCCTACATTTAAAATATAAGGGGAAGGAAACTCAGAATGAAATGTTACTACAAATAAAATGACTTTTATGTTAATAAGTTATTTTGACTTAACAAAAAATTATATCAATAATTTATAACTATTTCAAGGTTTCTTTTCCTGCCAGTTTTCCAACCACAGCCTTTTTATTTTCGTTGAAGTAAAATAATCTAATTTCATATAGATTTGTATGAATAAAGAAAAAGAATTCATCTTTTAAATTTTTTCATACAAATATATGAATTTATTTTCTGATTTTCAATTAAAGTTCATGGTTACTTAACATCACAGATAAGAATATTACATCCCAAGGGACAATGGTTTATTATGGTCTTATATAAAACTTTATATTATTATGGGCCCACTTTCATCTGAATATTTTATTCAAAATGCAAAAAATAATGTTTATAATTCAGTTATTTTGACAAGTTTACCAAAACAAGTTGGCAAAAAGAAAAAAAAAAAAAGCTTCTACCAGTCAAGTAAGTACATTAACACAATTTACAATAATTTATAATTCTGAATAAGATTTATGAGTGCTATTGCCTATCAAAATGATTTTCAATAACTGATTGATGATTCACATGTATGCAGCATTGGTGAATGAAATATATAAAATGAGCTGCAGAGATCAAAAGAAATTTTAAATCTTTAAATGATGTAAAAGATAAATGCCAAAGCAAATTAATATGATTGATTTCTCTGTATCATTCAACTATATACAGAGTTATATATAAATATATCAAATTGTTTATTATACATTCAAATTTCTTTATAAAAATTTCCAACTTCACTTATTATAAACACCAATGTTAGGCAACTTTTTCCAGTGAAATAAATACTCGATACATTCTATAAGGAAACAAAAAAGGAATAACTTTGCAGTATATTTAATAAATAAAGATAACTATATAAGCTTACAAACATACCAACGAACAAAGCTTTTGGTAAACACAAAGACAGTTTTCTGGATGCAGAACAGAGTATTAAATACTACCTAAGACAGCTATTATTCTGATATTTTTTGACACAACTCAAAAACACATCTCTACACTGATAACTATTGACCAGGATATGTTTTTAAAATATTACATCCTAAAAAATCATGGTCATGGTGTTATTGCATAGAATAGCTATGAAACTTTATATTATTTGGGGACAACTTGTGTCTGAATATTTGAATCAAAATGCAAAAACAATGTTTATAGTTCAGATATTTTTACAAATTTACCAAAACAAGTTGACAAAAAAAAACTTATACCAGCCAAATAAGTATATTAACACAATTAACAATATACTTTTACTTCATTTATAATTTTGAATAACATTTTAAGAGTCTTATTGCATATATCAAAATGTTTTTCTGCAACTGTTAAATGGTTCACATGAATGCAGTGTTGATGAATGAAGTATAGGAAATATCAATATAAGACACAGAGACTGAAAGACATTTAAAATCTTAAATACTGTAAAGATTTGTCAAAGCAAAGTAAGCTGAACTAATATTTCTGTAAAACAACTATATGCAGAAGAAAAACTATATACATAAAAATATGCATTTTTTAAACTTATCTGACCAATAAAAGATTTGCTTCTTTTAAAATAAAAATCAATATAGAACATACAAAACAAAACTGTGCAATACTGTAAATTAAATACATAAGAAAGAGGTCGAGATTAGTGATACAGAGTGGCTAAATAGGATTATATGAGAATGTGTAGGTTGAAATACTTATATACTGCTGTCAATTTTTGTAATTCAACAATATAATTTTGTATTGAATTTTAAGAGATAACTACTACATATTGAAATGTTTTCATAACTATTTAATAGTTCAGATATATCAAAATAATTTATTAATACTCGAAAAACAAAAAAACAATAATGCAGCATTAATGGACATAGGAGATAAGCTTGCAAAATAAATAAAATTATGCATTTAAATTTATCAGAGCAATAAGAGATTTATATTCTTAGTAGTAAAAATCATATAGGATAAATTTAATAAACAAGGATTGATAGTATACACTTGGAAACACAGTGCAGAAAAAAGCTTTATTAAAAATAAAGTCAATTTTCTGAATGCGTCACCAGGCACAGTGAAAAGATTCATTTTATTTATGGTAAATATGTGTAATTAAATCTACCTGAACAATAAACAGCCTGCATTCAATAGAGTATACAGTAAATAACCTAAAATTAATTGTCCATCTTTTTTCTTTAACACATCAGTTCATTTAATCACGAAATAATTATGTGTCAGACATGATCGCTGCTAATAATTGTACACTGAAAGTATAAAAATTAGCTTGTATTGTTGAAACTGACAAATATTAGATAATCCTCTCGAAATCGAGATTTTCTCTTCCAGGATAAAAAGCATGAAATATATTTAAAAGCATACTTATTGAAAAGGAAGAGCCAAAAAATAGTAGTGAAAAAGAGTTTTCTCCACTTTACATACAAAAAAACTACACTATTTGTCATGCTAAACACCAAAATATTCTTCCAGATTGATTTTTCTCCAAAAATACTATTTTTACAAGCCATACAAAAATCCAAAACATTGAGCCAGAACGATTTTTCATTCTACTGCACATGCACACAATGATTCAATAATATAATTTTGAATTAGATTTTAAGAGTCCTACAGCATATCAAAATATTTTTTCTGCAAGTCTTTAATAGTTCACATACATAAAAATAGTTTATGAATACCCAGACTTGAAACGAAAATACAGCATAGATTAATAAAGTGTATAAAATATTGATATAAGCTGCATAGATTGACAGAAATTTTAGTTATTTAATACTGCAAAAAAAAAATGATAAAGCACTCTAGTTTCTATGTAAAATGCAACTATATACCAATGAATGAATTAATTTATATTGTTTAATATGCATTCAAATAATATTTTTAAGGAAATTTCCAACTTCACACATTCATAAATAAAAATATGATGAACTTTATTTTCCCCCCTAAAAATAATTACTATTCTAAACAAAATCCCATAATGAACTATATAATGAATAACTCTACAGTACATTTAATAAATGAGGATCAATATATTAACTTGGAAAAACACCACAGAACAAAGCTTTATTAAATACAAAGACAATTTTCTGGATGCCTTTCCGAGTATACTGCCTCAATACAGATCAAGTGTTATATTATTTACAAAGAAGGAATACACCTAGTAATTTCAAGAAAACAATCCGTTTGCAAACTATAAGGCTTTTACATTATGTATAAGACATAATTTAAGATACTGTCCATCATGTAAAAGATATGAATATTTTAAATTTATCTAACCAATAAGAGAGTTACTTCTTTTAAATAAAAATCAACATAGCACATAAAACAACTAAATAGTACAACACAGCAAATTTAATGAGCAAGGAAGAGGTATTTATTAGTTATATAGAGTGGCCAAGATGGAATAATGTTAGAAAATGCAGTTTTGATAGCAAAGTTTGATAACATAATATAAAACTACTTCTCATCAATTAAGACACAACTAAACACAGCTTTAAAATATAAAAATATGAGCATTTTAAATTTATCTGAACAATCAAAGATTTGCATTCTTGTAATAAAAATCTTATAGGAAATAAAACAACATGCATTACAATACATTTAATAGACAGGGATCAATATTTTAAACTTGGAAACACACTGCAGAAAAAAGCTTCATTAAATATAAAGTCAATTTTCTGAATGCATCACCAGGTACAGTAGAGACATTATACTTTTAGTTAATACGTATATTTAAATTTACCTGAACAATAAGCAGTTTGCATTCTAAAAAGAATAGCAATCCAGGATAGATATTAATAACATGAAATACATCTTGAAACAAAATTTAGCGGCAAGAAGTTATTATTCTTCACTCAACATATAAAAAATTACATTATTAGTTAGGCTAAACACCAAAATATTCCTCAGATTGATTTTTCTCCAAAAAAAATTACTTTTACAAGCAATGCAAAAATCAAAACATTTAGCCAGAACGATTTTTCATTCTACTGGCACATGCGCACAAACACAGAACGAACTCAATCCCCCGATAACTCGCCAATTTTCTGGGATTGAAAAACGGGGGAAAAAGGCGCCCGACAATCCGCACTTTTGGCATGGAGAATAAGAAACCGGAGTGCTGACATCGGTGTCAGTGTCAACAGGCGTTGGTGAATAGCGCCGAATAGTGATGTGTCAGATTCGTTCCTTTGGTGGAGTCGGATTCACGGATCCGGATCCGCAGATTCGTTCCGATTCCCTAACGTAAATGGATTTATCGCCGATAATTACTGTAATAATTTTTATTATTGAAATTTTATTTTAATATAATTATGAATCATAATTAATAAAATTATAATTTTCATTAGATAATTAATTATATTGATGATCATTTTAATAATTAATTTAATTACTAAAAACTTTTCAATTAACATTTCTGTTAATTATTTAAAATGTCGTTAGTGAATTTAACGAAACTTTGCTAGAACCTTCAGTATTTTGAGAAGCTTTTGATTTCTATTATCTGGTTAAGATTTCCCATGAATGTCATTTAATTTGTTGGAAACAGTATATTTGCTGAAGCATTCAATAATGAAATTTCAACTCAGATTTCTTTCTAATTAAATATAAACTCACCCAATTCTAATGAGCTCCATACAATAAAAAATCTTTTAATCATCATCAAGGAATATAAAACAATTCTTTGCACTTATCAAAGATCCACTGCTGTTAAAATCTGTTATTAACTATATTAACAAAATGTAATTTTTCAGTAAATTCCTGTCAGTTGAATTAATTGCTTCTAAATTTTGAGCAAATTATAGATATCATTTAAATATGCAGGAGAAATCACGTACATTCGTGGCTTGGTCGGTAGAACGTCGTGTTATGAGCTCTACTGACACGGGTTCAAATCTCAGCAGGTATAGTCGTTGCAGGACAATGTTTTGAAAATTTTATTTTCGGATATTTTTTTTATAAAGTTATTTTATAATATATATATGTATATATATATATATATTCAGCATTTTATTTTATTTTACTCTTTATTTCCAAACCTGATTTATTATTAAATAAATTTTAAATAATTCCTTAAACTTATATATAAGTATGGGGAAACTAATAAGTTAGAATAGGAATTATTTAAAATCTATCTAAAAATAATCAGGTTTGGAAATAAAGAGTAAAATAAAATAAAATGGTGAATATATATTATAAAATAACTTTATAAAGAAAATATCCGAAATTAAAATTTTCAAATCTTTTGTCTTGCAACGACAACGCCTGCCCGCGACTCGAACCCATGTCAGCAGAATTCGAAACTGTGCGTTCTACCGACCTCGCCACAAAAGCGTATGCTGAGAATGGCATACTTAAATGAAGTGTTCAAAACCAAAAGGTATATATAAAAAAAATTCGACGTATGTGTGAGTAATTCTTTAAATTACTCCCACACACATGGACAAATGTTATTTCTTAATAATTTTTAAAATGCGTGCCTATTTATTGACTTATCTTAAACTTTTATACCAACAATTCTTGACTGTTTGAAAAAAGTACAGACTCAAATTTTTCTCTTAAATAGTATTTATCAAATCTATTAATTTCAATGTACCGAGATTCAACTAAGGAAACTATTTTTGATATTGAAATCTTGAGTTAAGAACAAAAAATTATAATTATTTTTAATTATAATTATTATGAATTCTTTTTACTTCCATCTTTTTTTTACTAGCAACTCTTTTACTTCTCAAGCAATATCAAAAGAATCATTGGTCAAACCAACCATTCTACTGGTTCCTTTGTAAACAACCTCAGAAATCTATCTGTATGCACAGTGTCAACCGAATCTTACCATCCTCTCCTGCTCCTCGCAAAGAAACTTATCTGCATCATCCATGACCCCAAATGATGTATCGTTCATTCCAGAACGAAACAAATCCTCTTCCAAAATTATGGATCCGAATCAGTGATACTGATTCGATCAGAGTGAATCCAATTCCGCGGATTCATCAAGAATCCGATTCCGCGGATTCGTTCCTTTTGGTCGGAAGCGGATCCGGTCGTTCCTTTTGAGTTTCCGGATCTTGAATTCGTTCTGGAGTGAACGACTTATCACTAGTTTACAACTGTGAGTAGTGTGGGCCGTGAAGATGCCATTTTTTTTCTTCTCTTGACCGAATTGGATCGGCAATTTTTCTAGTCTATATCCTGATGGCAATTTTTCTTAATTTTTAAGCAGATTGAAACGAATTTTGGATTGAACATTTTTTAAACTAGGGGATAACAGCCTTTGTTGCTAAAAATCCCTAAACCTCGTATTTCTCGGAGATGCAAGTCAAGTCAAGTGTGAGACTAAGGATAATTTGAGATAAAGCAGCCAAGGAGCGAGCATACATCTCACAGAGCTTCATCATCATCGTGTGAGAAGGAAGAATTTTGTGTATACTGTTCAGAGCTAGATTTTTCGTAGTCAGAATATCCTTAATTATTTTTTTTTTCTGTAAACTGTTGTGCATAATCTATAATATACGTATTATTAGATTCAAGAGAGTCTTCTTTCTTGTGTAGGAATTCCTGTTATTGAGTTCATTTTTTTTTTTTTTTGCATTGGATTCACACAAGCATAGAATTCTAAAAAGGCATTATGATATTCATTATGCACAGATATTGCAATATGTAACACATTATAATTTTAATGTAACTGTATAAATATAAACCAAAATTAATTTTGTTTTTATCATATATTACATAACATACCAAATTTGTTAGTAGATTTACTACAGTTAAAACCTAGCAATTGATGAAAGTTATGCAAACTTACTTTATTACTTAAATTATTTAGTATTACATTTACAATATTATAGTATTGTATTGCTTTGTGCCAATTTATTGTTTGGCAGCTACTTCTCTAACAAAAATTTGATTAATTTCATGATCATTATGTTTTACAAAAACTTTTGGAAAAGTACCAGTATTTTTATCTTAATTAAAAATGATATTCTCTAAATGAATTTGCAAATGTCTGGTATTATGTGCAATGGTGTTGGATTTCTTATCCTTTATATTGAGGGTTTCCATAAAATTGAAAAACCTATTACTGAGGGAATTTTCATGATGCAGCCAATCAATGCCGTTCACTCTTTTCAATTAACCACTTAACAGTTTTGTGCGAACGCCACTCAGGCAGATAATATTTCTAAGCCAATTTATTTATTTTCCCGGCTTTTTCACTTTCTTGACTTTGCAATGTTTCTAGCCAATGGCTTTAGTAGTCTAATTAATGTTTGATAGCAAACCAAGTTTTTAAGTCAGGTTAGGTTAGGTAAACCAATTTTTAGGTCCTTCCCCCCCTTGCAATTAAAAATTATCAAAATCAATACTTGTAGCTGTTTTGACTGATAATTTGAATTAATAAAATCAATTTGAAAACAAAATTGCTTATAAAAAAATGTGTTCATTTTTGGACACAATAAGGCAGAAAAGGTATGAATGTAATTTTTTTATTTTAGCTTTGAATAGTTAAGAACTAAGTTTAACATTCAAAATTATATTAATTGCTACACTTTAGCAGGAGAAAACATCCATTTTATTTGTTTATGTAGCAGTTTGAAGTTGAAATACCTAATTTAACTTCTCTCCTACATTTTGTTAATTAAGTTTGCATTAGATTGACTCTGTAGAAAGCTTCATATAGATCTTAAGAATACTTCCTCATTAACAGATAAGCTGAATTAATTATATATATTATTTTATAGTAATTTAAGTAAGATGGGGTTAAGTGGTCATAGGGATAGGCTTAACATGCATCACTGTTTTAACAATTTCTTAAGCTTAATTTATTAGACAGGTGTTAGTTAAATATTAATTTAAGATATATTACAGATTATAATTAAAGATTTGAAACTAAATAAACCCAGTTTTTGTACCAAAAGCATCACATAACGCATATAAGAAATCGGCCAATTGCAAAAAAGGATGTACTTTTTAGTGCATTATGCTACCTTTTATTTTTTACAAAGGAGCTCATTTATATGTGCAATAGACTAAAGGTAGTGCTAAAATAGACTAAAAGTATGGCTTGGATGACTTGGCTTTATTCAATTTTCTTTTAGATTTGAAAAAACCTGTTTTTTTAAATTTATGATGGGCATGGAAATTACATGGCTTATGGAACAGTAAAAAAGGTCATGCATAATTGCACGATAATTTTTGTATAATTGCACTCCAAAAGATTTGACATGAGCTGTATTTACAACTCTATAACCACCTGTTTCATTTACACATACAGTGGCCATATAGAATTCAAGAGAAAAAAGAAAAGTTCAAAAACAATAATGAAGGTTTGACTGAAGAAATTAGTTATAAAACAAAGTTGTTTTATTACTAATTTCTACAAAAAGAAAGAGATGCAAGAAAACAGTTAAAAAACATGCAAAGAAAAACTTGATAAAAAGTAGAAAATTTCTTATTCAGTCAAGTGAATCCGCAATTGCAGATAATCAATTATCACAGTATTTCTGTGAGATATTGGCAAAATATGAAGGGGGATCAATCAAAAGAGCTTATTGAGCAGTATTTTGATAAAATAGGAGATTTTCTCTCAATAAAATATCTAAAACTTCAGACTATTACACCTTTCCAGAAAATCATAACATTGTTGGAATTAAAGAGTCAGATATTCTTAAAATTCTTGATAAGCCAACTTTTGATCCTATGTTATTAAAAATATATAATTTGAACAAATAAACTGATTTTCTTTTAAAGTTGATTGAGTTTTGTTAAATATTTTTTAAAAAACTTTGCTTACGTTAAATACGTTTTTATGCTTATTTTTTAATTATGATCACTTTATCCCATGTACTACTCACTTTACGTCACCCCATGGGGTAAAGTGGTCATAAAAACATGACAAACAGAAAGTGTCATAAAATTGTTAAAATCAATTATTTTTTTCCCCAAATTTTAATGCAACGTGTTCTTCAATAATGTAATCCCGAATTGGAGGAAGACAAATGGCTGCAAAAATTCAACTTCATGGTAGATACCACAATGAAACTAAATGAACTAAATCTAAAACTGCAAGGAAAGGGCAACCCAGCCTACGCCTTGCTTGAAGAAGTAGTTTATGTCGAAAAAAATTACTTCTTTTTGTTGAAGATACGGAGAGCGGTAAATTACTTCATTTTAAAAATCTGAAGCAATATCGCGATGGCACCAATGCAACTATTGACACGAATTACTTCAGCATAGCTTTGAAAAACATGAAGGATGGATTCGCTGAGAGATTCGAGCAATTCAAAACAAACAAAAGTACTCTCGCGTTCATAGTAAATCCTCTCAACGCAAATACGAATGAGGTAAACATTGAGCCATTTTGAATTGATGCTGAATCGCTTCAAATGCAATTGCTGGAAATTAAAGCCAAAGACTTGTGGAATGGCAAGTTCACAGAACTCAAGAGCAAGTTGGAAGTCCAGAAATGCATACACATGCGCAGCACAAGTGGACAGCTCCAAAAGAAATTCCGCGAGTTAAAGCCCTCATATTCGGCGCATGGAATAATCTTCCAGAATGCTACAGTGAGGTGAAGAAGTTGGCATATGGAGTGCTGACGATCTTCGGGTCGACATATTCGTGCGAGCAAGCGTTCTCTTGCATGAATATAATAAAAAGTAAAGTTAGAAGTCAACCAACAAATGAAAATCTAGAGTCGTGCTTGAAACTTAAAACAACAAGTTATAAGCCAGATTTAATCAAACTTTCAAAAGGCATGCCAAGTCAATGCTCCCATTGATGCAACTATCTATATTTGTGTTTTTATATGAATAAATATTATTCCGTATTTAAAGCCGTTTATTTTAAATCAAATATATATAAGCAAATACTATAATATTGAAACGAAAATTTTTAGTGGCTCTTTAAAAACTGGGAAATTTGATAAATTGTAACTTTTGTCTCTTCCGTTTCAATAGGTTGCCGACCACTGTGATAGATCATTCCATGTGACGTCACGGCCTGCCGGGGAAACTATATAAAGAGGACGACGGAGGTCGAGTGGGATCGCCTTGGAGCGCGAACGTCTTTGGAGTTCTACCCGCTGTGCGAGCTAGTAAACTGTTAGACGCCGAGCGGTAGAGTGTTGATCCATTGGGAACGACTTTAGAGCTTCGTCAGCAGTGCGAGCTAGGAAGCTATTGAAAGTGCAGTTATTGTCGTTACTAGTTATTTGCTGACTGTTTGTGCTGTTAAATATCAAAGTGCTGAACTGTTATTACCTGTGAATTGTTGTCTATTTACATTGGTAATCTGTGCAAGAACTATTGTTTCCTGTACCTTGACTTGAATTTGTGGTACGGGATTTGAAGCATCAAAGGCTATTATCCCCTCTTTCCAATTAGATGCCGTACTAATCATTCCAAGAATTCCTGTACCTGTACTACGTGTTTTCCTGCATATTTGTAATAAACCTTCATTCTCCATTATCCTGCGTGTTGGACTTTTTACACCATACACTCACAGATAGACTTTTGCAACAATATGTTAAAAACATAACCAATGTCTTATTTTAGAGATAAAGGGTAACAACAGAAGTTACAAAAAAATGACGGGAGGCTGTCTTTTTCAAACAGCCGCTGATGTTAAAGGCGTAGGACTACTTTACTCGCGTGGCTCTTTTGTTACCCTTTATCTCTAAAATAAGACATTAGTTATGTTTTTAACATATGCAGTTACCAAGATTTACAAAGGCAGTCGAGAGTTAAAAACATAACTAATGTCTTATTTTAGAGATAAAGGGTAACAACAGAAGTTACAAAAAAAAATTTTGAAAATCGGAAATGAGACACGTGAGTAAAGTAGTCCTACACCTTTAACATCAGCGGCTGTTTGAAAAAGACAGCCTCCTGTCATTTTTTTTTTACATTTCATTTACTATTTTTTAGATTTTATTAATTTTTTGTTTATTTTATGTATGTTTCTTTATTTATTACGTTTATTTGCATTTATTTATTATTTATGTTTGTAATTACTTACGCTTGCTGTTTGTATTTCATTATATTTACTAGAAGATTTGTGCCCGTATAAGATGGGCCTTTAGCTTGCCAACAATATCTCAGATCTGATTGTCACAAATTTACTAACGAAAGCTGTTGAAGAAAATCTCATGCAGATTGCCACAGTGGCGGCGATTGAGTGAAAAAGTGTGTGTGTGTGTGGGGGGGGGTTTATGGACATCTAAAAGTACCCGTAGTCAACAAAATTTAAAAATTAACTTACAAAACTAACTAACTTTCCCGAATCCAATTGTTCCTCTCTAATTTCTAGTTTTAGGCAGCTAAAACGAAATAATTTAATTTTTTCCGCAAAAGGAGGGATCAGCGACTGCCCCCCAAGTATATTATATTTATTTGCATTTATCGGTTTACTCTTCATGAAGCCCGTGATTCATGAAAAGTAGACTGATAAATGCAAATGAATATATACAGTCCCTCAAAAAGTGGGCATTGCCTGTTAACAGTGGGAATTTGCAGTTTTTTGTAAATACAGTCGGACCTCCATTTAACGAAGTCGCTAAATCCCGAAAAAAAGTTCGTTATATGGAAAATTCGTTAAATAGAGATTCACCTTTTAAAATACTTTAAACTACACAAAACAGATATTAATTTCATAAACACTAAATATTATTATTAAAAAAAGTAATTAATCATTCCTTTATTTTGTAAATTAATATCTATTTGTTTTCCATCAAATAGAAATCTGCAAGGAAAAACAGAATGAAACAAAACATTGTCCAGGAATACACAGTATTTTCAATTAAAAAAAACTAATTTTATATTAAAATTAATGAATTTTAATGACATTATCGCATTTATTTCAACAAGTAATTTTAAGTATACATTTCCACATGCGTCCTTAAAATTTTCTTACTGATAAAGTTCGAGGACACGGGACATTGAGGGTAAAAGGGGGATATTGAAAGTTTTTCTAATGAAGTGGACAGTGTGTGTGGGGGGGTAAAGGTTGCACCTCCTGGGTGAAATAAAAAGAATGGCTGCGATTTTACTGCTCTCAATGAGTTAGGAGACTGGTAAACCCAGTTCAAGGTCATTGATAGCCACAAAATGTGTTAAAAGAAAGAATAAGTTTGAAATATGCAGAAACATTTTGAGAAATAGGAAGAAAAAAATATTGGATCACAAGAAAAAGTTCGTTAAATAGAGAATGCACTTCGCTTTTTGGAGGTTATTTTACGAAGAAATTCGCAAGATGTTCTTGGTTCCAAGGAAAAGTTCGCAAAATAGAGAAATTCGCAAAACAGAGGTTCGTTAAATAGAGGTCCGACTGTATTTCGGAAACTATTATAGATATGAACTTGATTTTTGGATACCGGCATGAAGCTCGTGATTCATGAAAAGTAGACCGATAAATGCAAATGAATATAATATACATTCCCTCAAAAAGTGGGCATTGCCTGTCAGGAGTGGGAATTGGCAGTTTTTTGTAAATATTTTCGAAACTATTATAGATATGCACTTGACTTTTGGACACCGGCGTTATAATGTCTCAGCTTTGCTCTCGTGTTAAAATTTTACTATGTTACAATTCACTTCTTTTTCAGTCATGTTTAAAATATATTAAATTTTTTTATTTATGAATTTTTTCATGACTTTGTTAAAAAATAGTATTTTTTTAGTGAGTAAAAAAAATTTTGAGAAATATATAATACTTTCCGAAATATCGTCGAAAGTTCCTAAAATTCAGTTAAACATGGGAAAGGCCATTTTTCAAAACCCTATAACTCTCGAAATTTTAATCAAAACTCTATAAAAAATTTTGGGGAGACTAATTTCATGACGGGGAGTCGATTCAGCGAAAAACATTTATAGACGTAATGGGAAAATTCTAAGATAGCTGTTAATTAACTCGGTTAAACATTAAAAAAAAAAAAAATCTGAATAAGCTTGTCCTCTTGAGCCATTAACATCGACACTAGTTTTGTGAATACCCGATAATAAATACCAGAGTTACAGAGATGTCCCCATTTTTTTTTTGTTGACCACTGTACATAAATATTGGAAAATGTTCAATCTGTATATAACAATAAACTGTCCATAACAACATTTTCCTAGGTTCCGACAATATCGTTACAGGCAGGTTTTCTATACCTATAAAAGGAAGTGTTTGCGTGTGTGTGCGATGTCCAGACGAATCTATCACACTTACAGACACGAAATTTGGCACACAGGTAGTCGTAATGGTGACTCAATGCACCTCGAAGCCGGAATTTTAAGATTTAATCTAGAAAATTTTTTATTTAATCTTTTGTGTTGTTTTGGGTAATTTTCGGCACGTTTACGGCCGTAGTACCTTTTCTAATGATTGTTGAAAAACAATCAATGCACCATCGGATAGAACAATTTTCGTTCTAATGAAGTTTGTTTTGAACGTCCAATGCACCTCGAGGCCCGAATTTTAAAATTTAATCTAGAAAATTTTTTTTATGTTCTGAGTGATTTTTGAAACATTTTCGTCCACAGTATCGTTTCTAATAATAGTCGAAAAGAATTGACACACCATCGGATGAAACAAAGAATTTTCTTTCTAATGAAATTTGTTTTGAGCTTCAAACGTAATTCACTGAATTTTGAGAATTTTTTTTAAAGTCAGTTTTACAGACGAAATTTTATTTTTGCATTTAAATTTGCTGCATCGGCGTTCTAACATTATCTTTTTCCATTTTTTTAACGTTATAACTGGAACGTTTCTGCCGGATAAACAAGAACGGTTAAAATACCTTTTTCCATTTTTTTAAAAAAATTAATTGTTCCCTGGTCAGTTCAGAGTTTTTTCGCTAGCGAGGCTTTCTCCGCGGCGCAAGTGAACGTTCCCAGCATACATTGTTGAATTTCATTAACTGGCGGAGACGTCATAACCTTTAACTGAATGTCTTCGATTATTATTTTCGGTAGTATCCTAACCACTTAACAGTTTGTTTTTTCTACCATATTGTGTCCAAAAATAAGCATATTTTCTTATAAGCAATTTTGTATTCAAATTGATTTTATAAATTCAAATCAGCTGTCAAAAGTGTTACAAGTATTGATTTTTATCAATTTTTGATAATTTTTAAATACAGGAGGAAAAAAAAGACATAAAAATTGCTTTACCTAACCTAACCTAAAACCTGATTAACACCTGTTTTGCTATTCAACATTAATTAGACTGCTAGAGCCATTTACTAAAAACGTAGCAAATTAAAGAAAATGAAAAGGCCAGGAAAATCAGTGGATTGGCTTACAAAAATTACCTGCCCGAGCGGTGTTCGGGAAAAACTGTTAAGTGGTTAACATGTTTATTTGTCTCAAATATTTTGCTTGCTGCCTATTAATGATTTTCAACTTGCAATTTTTAAAAAAATGTTTTGAAATAACATACTCGGTACTGTTTTGCTACAGTTCAAAATGTCATTATCGCGAAGAAAAATAAGTGGGAAAATCAATAATGTGTATCTTATGTTTTCAAAACCTTTTCATGTCAATGTGGACGTTGTTCTTTATTCCTTTTGTTGAAGTCATGATGCCAAGGGCAACGTCGTGCGTATACTGCTAGTACTATATTGTAAGGTCTTAGCCCAATGATACCGGGGTCCGATCAGAGATCAACAAGACACAGCAATACAGCACATTAAAATTTAATTAGGTTTCTTGAGTAATGGCATATGTACAATAAATTTACACATGAATTATAAATTCTAGATGTTTGCATAAGTCCCGGATGAGATCGAGAGTCAAAATGTTTGTAACTGAACTTGATCGCAGTTATCAAGGTGAGTCACTCGTAAAACAATCGATTCAGGAAACTGATAGAGTTCAGTCAATACGTTACAACTCAGGGCGAGTTCAGTAAGTTCCGATGGCCGGAAGAGAAAATTGTGGTAAATAGAACGCTCAATTAAACGAAGCAAACCACCAAAGGGTTATTCTAAATGCAAGTTACCGAGGTCGGTATTTGTCAGAGATGTATACAAACGCTCGCTAATTCTTCAGCAGTTCTCCAAAGGAATGCTATGATGCGATTCTGCAGCTCTCCAAAGTAGCTAGCTTAGTCAAGGGTTGGCTTTAAAATTACGGAGTCAGAAACGCTCGTAATCAAAGTCCAGAACTCGAGCGTCGAGATTATGACCTTTCAATCTTCTCAATCATCCGATCTCCGCTGAAGATCAAGCTCCCTTCTCCTCTCGTCTTTACTCTTTAAACCCTTACGTTTAGCCCCCTAATAGGCGTGGCCGAAAGATTAAGTCTCAATGATTTGTCCAGTTGCCGAAACAAATAATTCAGCCACAAATTTGAGCACCTTTTCCCATCTCGTCATTGGAAAGAGGCAAAACATAATGGATTTCTTTGACGGCGCAACTTGAGAGGCCGAATTCGGTGGGGTCTGTTCAACCCCTCTAGTTACGTAAACGAGGTCGGTTTATGACTCTAGATAACATCGTGGTCTTTCCTCTTCGGTGCCTTAGGGAGTTCGTAGGTGGTCCATCCTGTGGGAACTAGTGAGAGAGAGGAGTCCTTACAATATATATCTTCATCGAAAATTACCTTCTGCTTATAAATAACACGCCTAAATTAAAGAGTTATACGGAGGAAAAATAAAAAAAAATATGCCTCATTAGAAGTTTATTTTTCGTATGTATATCTCATAAACGACATAATTCAACTTTAATCAATGAAGGTGTCATCTGCATCCTAACTTCTCCTTAAATCTAGATTTTTTTTTTGTCGGAATGAACGTGCTTGTTAATAGCATTCGAATCTGGGTGTGTTTTGATTTTCTTTTTTGTATTTTTCATACTTAAAGACAACCAATAAATTTTTAAGTTGTTTTCCTTTTCTTATTAATGGTTCAATTTTACGAATTATATTCTAATACTGATTAACTTCTTTTCTGCGTCTTGCAAGGAAGTATCATTGTATATGCGAAAAAATATTCGAAGTATAATTTTGGAAATAATAATTTTATGTACTAAACCTTTTGTCAGCACAACTTTTAGAAGGGAATTTTCATTTCCAAGATTTGGGGGAAGTGTATAACGAAATGAACTTCCTGAGAAAAACCAGAACTTCAAACTTCACAAGAATAACATTTATTTATTTTTGATCACAAGATGCTCAATCAAATGACCTAGACGTGAAAACTCTTCTAATCACTCATGGCTGTTGGAAATCATTCCAATTGTATGACAAGGGGAGACCAATTTAAAAAATCAATTGAAAAAATTCTTTATTCCACACACCATAAAAATAGGATTTTTTATTTATATGAATTCGATATAATACACAGCCAAATAACTTTCCAAGAATATTATTTTACACAGATAATCAAACGAATACGGTTTTGCTCTTTAGAGAAAGTTTACTGTTCAGTTCACTCACCAGAATACTGTTTTTCATTAGTATGAGTTCGAAAATGCACATTTAAATGACTTTTCCGAGAAAAATCTTTATGACATACATCACAAGAAAAGGGCTTTTCATTAGTATGAGTTCGAAGATGCACATTCAAATTACCTTTCTGAGAAAAATCTTTACGGCATACATCACAAGAATAGGCTTTCTCATTTGTATGCATTCGAAGATGCGCATTTAAGAAAGTTTTCCGAGAAAAAATTTCATAGCACACATCACAAGAATAGGGCTTTTCCTTTGTATGAACACGATAATGTTGAGTTAAATCTCCTCTCTCAAAAAATCTTTTTCCACATACATCACAAGAGAAGGGCTTTTCATTTGTATGAGTTCGAATATGCCTACTTAAAGTACTTTTATGAGAAAAAACTTTATTGCATAAATTGCAAGAAAAGGGCTTTTCATTTGTATGAATACGATAATGTCTATCTAAATTGCCTCTCTGAGAA
>BGPR01010364.1:12935-33289 GCA_013235015.1 Araneus ventricosus | reverse complement strand
TGTTTGGCATTTTTCTTTCACAATAGTGTTTGGCATTTTTCTTTCACAATAGTGTTTGGCATTTTTCTTTCACAATAGTGTTTGGTATTGAGCTATTCTATTTAGTTCGCTTGTGAAATGGATTCGTCAACGTCCAAGAAAATTACGCAAAGTCAATTAAGTCTGATCCAGAGATTTCCTTTCAAATAAATCCCTACATGCGAGAATATTCTCCGATATCGTTCTGAAGAAAAGTTTGAGTTAGCAAGGAAGACCGACAACACAAAAGTAAGTTTTTCGGTTTTCAACAATTCAGTGCTACAAAAAGTAAAAATTATTTTTGATAAGGCGCCGGCCACTCCCTACAGTTTCCAATTATAACATTGTCCAGCTCATAAATACCTTCTATGATATATATTGTAATCTTAGGACATCTTGCAATCACGACTACAAGAAAACAGACTTAAAAAAAAAGGAACTGGCGAGTTTAAAATCAAATCAAAGAAACTTTTTGATATCTCTACCTATAAGCGTGTAATGGAAGTTTATTGCTCTTGTAAAAATACCCCGGACATTGTTTAATTTACATTTACTGTTATGGGCGAGAAACGTAACCAGATTCCTTTTATTGCGCAAATATTCATCTACCTTCCGGGAAACGTGGGTTAGGAAAAATTGGTACTATTTGAAATACAAAGTTGAAAACTAAAATTAATTTTAAAAAGTAACAATTACGATTTATTTCAATGCCCTATAAGT
Source organism: Araneus ventricosus (assembly GCA_013235015.1). Classification (NCBI taxonomy): domain Eukaryota; kingdom Metazoa; phylum Arthropoda; class Arachnida; order Araneae; family Araneidae; genus Araneus; species Araneus ventricosus. Next base: position 32,551 of record BGPR01010364.1, on the reverse strand, counting down.
TTTATGATTAAGATAAATGTGAGATTGGGCCGTTGTCACGACTAGTCATTTGGACAGTTGCTACTTTTGATTCCCTGACATGTGTCTAAAAGATATATCTGGTCTTTACTCAAATATTTTATGTTCACCTTTGGGGGTTAACAATCTATTTGGTGAAAATTTATCACTAGCAGTTTTAACCTCCCCCCCCCCCCCGAGATTCTCTGCAATCGGTCAAAAAGATCTTGGGCTAGTTTTCACCCCACCCAAGTGCCGAAAATGGTGATAGAAAGGTAGATTAATGCAATGCAGTAAGCAGACAGTCCATCGAAGTGTGTCGTATAGCACCACTCTTCCAACCAGTATTAATATCAGTAAAATCACAGCCAACGACGTCCAAGTGTTTTAGCGAAATTCCTTATTTATTTAGGTTACATACAAAAATGCAATGTCTTTGTATTTGAGGATTCTGATGATACGGAAAATGGAGAAACTGCCACCTTTTAATGAAACTTTTCTGATGCGGTGGATTTTTTTTTTTTTTTGCATTTTTACTTGTTCTATGCGAACTATAGATAAAGAATTTTCACGGTCAAAAATTTTGACCTCGTTATTTTGGTGAATTTCCAAGTTTTACACTCCTTGAGTCCGAAAAACTCATTTTCGGAATTATGCCTCTCCGTCTGAGTTATGAGAATACGATAACTAAAAAACGCAAAGAGCTAGATGGATGGAATTCTGTATGGGGTCTTTGCAATAAAACTTTCAATCTGTTTCATAATGTTGGAATACATCCATCAACGTTGAGATTGTTTATCTACATGTCTATTCGGATGTATATGAGTTAAAAGCGTACAGAGTTCGGAGAGACATAGGCAAAATAAACCGAACCAGGTTCGTTGATGATAGAATAATGCTCCTCCTGCATTGTACAATGAAACTATTTTGATTCCATCCTTTCTATAACTAAGGTGTGATCGTTAATTCGTTAAAGCGAACTGAATGGAATAAATCAATACCAAACACTACCGAGAGAAAATAATGCCAAACATGACACACAATGCAGAATGCTACTCATTCGCGAATGATAACTGACACCTAGACATAGGCATAACAGACAACTAATACAGTGTTATAAAACTACCTCACCAGTAGACATCTGATGTTCTGATCGGAGACAAGGATTGTAAGTCTAAGAATTGTGAATTAGGTAATATAACTTTCTATGTTTGTAATTATAGGAAATTATTAGATGAGGAAAAATTTATTTTAAACTAAAACAAATTTGGTAAATTTATCGACTAATCCTCAATCGAAAGAAGGATTGAATTATTTCGTTTCGAATTTATTTGCATTTCGTCAGGCCGATTTCTGGCAGAAGAGAGCGCGAAATGCTAATGACAAATAACGTCATGAATTAGATTCATATAAAAACAAATGTATCAATCATTCTGTAAAGTGAGAATTGGCAATTATCAGTAAAGATAGCAAGATCCAAGATGTTATCTTTTAAAATAAAAGATTATATTTTCATTTACTAAAAGCTGTGCTCTGTACTTTCTTCTTGCTGAAACACAGCCTATGTCTACAAAAAGATTACTGCTTTTATGCATTGTTTTAAAGGGAAAAAATGATGAGTCTAAAAATATACCATAACTAGGGTATCATTTTACACTTGCCATGTTACCGACCATAATAAAAAAATAAATCCCTTTATTTCCTGGGTGCCACGTATCCTAAATACGACACTGGTTGCAGTAACAAAGCGTTAATGCGTGAAATGTCGCTTTTGAAAGACAACTATGCTAAGGGGGTGTAAATATAATACCAAGCTTACACAAGCTAAGCCACTGATAATGGGTTGGGCGAAAAAATCATAAGACCCAGACGTCACTTATCATTGCGACAATAGTCTTGATTTATGACTCTTTATAAAATTATGCTTTCAATGACATTAGTTTGAATGTTTTCCCCTGATTTCCAAAGTTAAAAAAAAAATTAGCCGCAGATAACTTGCACAGAAATAAATGTAATTACTAGTTTTAATAACCAAAGTTAAAGAGTGCATAAAAAAATGCAACAATGAAAAATTTAAAAATTTTCCTTCATAGATTAAAAAATTATTACATTAAAAAAATTCTGTAAAATTGTATCTCCATTATACAGAGAACAAAATTATGAGCGAGGAGATTTTAACTAAACATAATCATTGCTGTCAGGTATTGCAACAAAGACCAAATCATTGCTTGTAAGTATTTTACCTGCTGTCAAAACTTTATTAGCAGGAACTGTACTGCAGATGAAACGTTATTGTCCAATCAAATTTTGCTGAGCAGATAAGTTTAATTATTTGAGTTTCACTTCTTAAGCTAGATGAGAGTTATATCGGAATTTTGAACATTGATCCTCCTAATTTTGAACATTGGTCATATGACAAGAGGCCACCATTCCTTACCAGGCATGCTACACTCCAAACTTCACACCACACCCTGTGACGTAAGTATGTACCTTAGCCGCCCTTCCTTTAAAAACTACATAGAGAACAAAAAATTAAAAAAAATAAATTTCACAAAAACAACATTTCAGAAGTAACACAATCTGCCATTTGACACCCTTGATCTTGTCAGGTAGGTTGTAAAATCTTGTGTCCACCACCAGCCTTAATTAATATACTTGGGCAATTTACTGACAAAATTCACAATTAATCAGCTAGTTCTGCTGCTAATCTTAATCATAAAACTGTTTTTTAGCATTACTAACTTTGCTGTCCCTTTTGAATTGCCACCCGGGGCCCTTTTAGTTATGCCACTGACAACATTCACGTGAAAACTATGACCTACTATGGTAGATTAAATATGGATTAAGCTCAAATAAATGACATATCTTTTGTATAATTCCATCTTGAACACATGACCCATATTCAAGAAACCTTGCCCTTACATAATGGCTACCTGAAGCTGCACTCGAGGTATATCAAACTGCCATGGCTTTGGTGAAAGTAAAGGATTTTTGCAATCTGTAAACATCCTACATCTGTTCATGAAAAGAAACTAGGCTCAGTGATGAAACTGGGCATTTTGGCGTCCAGGTCAAAATCTGCGATTAGCGCCCCCCCCCCCTACACCTACTCCGAACACCAACAAATAACACATAGATTAGTTTGCTTAAAATCTTAATTAAAATCTACCGTTCTATACTGAAAAAGGAGTGGTGCCTAAAAATAAGAAAAGGAAAACACTAATTAATATGTTGGTAAGTATTTAATTAAGAAAAAAAAAAACATGCGTAGAAAAAAGTTTTGTTTGACCTAATACAAATACGCTAAGTTCAAGTTTTACATAGTGTATATTAGAAAAACATGTGCAATAATATAACAATGATAATATCCTAACTAAGTGTTCCACTTGAAAAATTACTGTTTCAAACAATTTTTCAGATGGATAGGTTAGTTTACTCTGTTAATCATTAAACACTCAAATTATTTTAGTTTAATTTTCATCTTCTTTGCTGTAAAAGTTTTTATCGCATCATCGTAAGAAATCTTTGATGCCTTCTCATATTCAATATAAATTCACTGCAAGATTTGAAAGGCGGTCTTGCTTGGTTAAGTTTCTAAAATAGTTTTTTATAACTTTAAGTTTGCTAAAACTTCTCTCATTCGATGCGACAGAAACTGTTAGAGTCAAGTAGATTCTTAGGGCCATGGTCAAATTTGAATCGTTTTCATGAAGCCCAGTTGTATAATAATAATTTAAAAAGTCAAGGGCAGTAGAATTTAGCTTACTCTTTTTTTATTCATTACCAGCTAAATTGTCTCTACCTATCACAGAATACTTAAAACTCTCTATTTCAACAGATAGTTCATCCTTGTCTAGATCGTCTCAGTACAAATTTGCCAAAGTAGTAGCCTTCTTTCTTAAATTTTTGTTCTCAAAAGTTGTCAGTTGTTTGGAAGACAAGAATCCGAAAATTGCATTCACCTTTTGCATTGATTGAATCGTCTCTCTAACTTGGCTTCTATTCTATCACTCACTTGCAGTAAGGCAAGTTTGAATTTTTTTATGTTGAGACATTTCAGAGCTTTCATCTTCACATTTTATTCTTCCTCTTCCTTACCTCCTTAAAAGACGGGTCTACATTAAGAGCAAGACAAGGTTGTTTTGCTTCTTCAAGGAATTCATTCACAATTGTACCTCTACAGTCTTTTATTTGTGCAGTTAGTCCTTTTAAGAGGTTGCAGGCAACATCAATGGCTGTGTCCTCTTTTTGAAGCATTTTACTGACGATGTTTATTTGTTTTAATGTTTTCTGCCAGAAGCAAGTAAAAGCTACAAATTCAAAGATCTGAATACTTTTCAAAAGTGAAACAGCACCAGACTTCGTTTCAGGGCTTGATACTGCATCTAATGCCAGGTGATTCAAAGTCTCTACAATCTTGTCCAAGTGTTTGTGGACAACAGTTACAGCGTCTCTACGAGATGGCCACCGAGCGTGACTTTCTTTTTTTTAGTGCCAGTGGTGATTACTTTAATAAAGCCTCCCATCTATTAGTAGAAGCGCTAAAATATGTGTAAAGGCAATTAACAGTTCCGAAGTAACCTGCCACTTCATGTACTGCTGTAGCAGCATTTACTCCGACCAAATTCAGTGTATGAGCAGCGCATGGTACAAATTTGGCCAAAGACTTACTTTCTGAAATACGTGCCTGTACTCCCTGATATTTACCAGCCATATTTGAGCCGTTATCGTATGATAGACCTAGGCAGTTATTAATGTCTAATCCTTCTTGTTAAATTTTCTTCAAAATTTCCTCTGAGAGTGCGACGCCAGTTTTGTCATCACGGTAAAAAAGTCTATGAACCTTTCAGTAATTTCAGGAACATTTCCAACCACTCTCACGTACCTCAAGACCTGAGACATTTGTTCAAGGTGGCTGACGTCAGATTTACAATCAAACATAACATATTACCTGGCTTCCTTTACCTCTTCCATGATTTGTTCTCTTATTTTGTTAAATTATCTAGAGGAATTCATTTTGAACTTTAGATGAAAAATATGTAACTTGACCCTTTCTATGGCGAAGGATATGTTCCCGAAGTGGAGGGTGATAATGAGATACAAGACCTATGGTATTCAAAAATTTACCACATCATGGATCTGAAAAATCCAGTGTTTCGTTTGAACCTCGAAGAGGACTTCCTTGCTTGGCAAATGTAATATTACATCAACAATCGAATGTAGAACAATCACATAATCATTCAACAGGTAGGTATCAAAGAAATAAACATCCCAGCAGCACAAATATCCCCTAGATAACTTTAAGACAGCCGATCTGAAAACAGTAACAAAAAATTGACACCTGACATGAATAAAGGAAGAATCTGGATTTAAAAATTTGTTATTTAATCTAGGTTACCATATAATTTTGCGAACATAACTTTGTCATATGCAAAAATCACATGGCATGAAACATTTAAACATTACTAGAATGGGCTCATTTAGACAACTCCCTGGTTACAGAGATAATAGTCACTAAATTCTTAAAACATAACAGAATAAGAATTATTAAACATTGTGAGATGCAAATTTAATACGTGTGTTTAAAGCATAGGATATCAATGCAGCCGTTTTGAACAGCAAATTTAAATCTTCATCGACAGTTAAAAGCAAATACTCCAACAGAAAACCCCAAAACAATTTTAAAGTTAATGAGATGTTTTTCAATATAAAAAAGGATAGAGGGAACTCTTATATATCTATCTTTTTTTGGCTATTTTATATTAAATTTATTAAACAAATCTTGGTGCAGCCATGTTTAATTAAATACCAAATTAAAGTAATCTGTCAAATTAACTATTAAAATGAACTGTTTGATTAATTAAATTAACTATCTACTTAAATAAAATTAAATATTTAATTAATTGTGAAGATATCCTCACTAAAATCTTTTTTATGGCTCATAGTATATGCCAGCAAGCTTAATCTTGTAATTATCTAATAATTATCTTAATTTAAATAAAAGTTATTGTGTCTATGTATGTATGCTCCACATCTCCTCCTAAACCAGTGGACTGATTTGAACTAGACTTTGCACACTTTTTATTTGAGACAAGAGAAAGTTCATCTTCAACTTTTCAAAGCCCAAATGTTACTTAAAATTTCAGTTAATTAAAAATAGGTGTTTTTCCGCGATATCTTTGGAAAACATTATCTCACGAAACTATTTTTACACCTTATTAAATTTTAAAAAATTAGCATTTCAGTGACGAAAATTTCATTTCCATACAATTCATTTCTCTCATTTTAATATTTTTTCAAAAGTAATTTTATACAGAACTCATAACAATATTCTTTCTTGTTGAAGAACAAGAATAATACGAATATATATAAATGCCAGAATACATTCACAGAATTCTTGACGAATGCTAAAAGGAAATTTTAAAAGTAGACGATTAACAATTTATATCAGGACTAACTAACTAATGATTGATTTTTATTCTTTAAATTAATGAATAATTAACTCATTAATTTAATTGTTTCAAAATATTCATTGGACCCTTTCTTTTACTTTAGTAATTGTTAACAAAGTAATTAATTAAGTTTAGTAATTTTAACAAAAAAATTTGCTTCTAAAATTCCATAAAAATTCTAAAAAACATTAAAACTACTCTTTGCAACACAAGTTAAATTATATTAACAGTAAAGGTTATTATGATCTTTGCTCAAAACTTTAAAACAGTTCAATAACTAATTAATACTCTTTCCATGATTACCAGAATAACATGTTGAAGCATAAATATAAAAAATAGTTTAATTATATGCACCTAATAATATATATTTTAGCAAAGATTTAAACAAGAGAAACTGCCAAAATATTACTTCAAATCTTTATTCTTTAACAAATCATAAGAAATTAATTGCTCTAATCAAAAACTTATGCTTTTATAAATGAATATAAGTTTTTTTAAATTTCATTTATTATTACAAATAATGCTAGACATAAGATACTAATTTATAGATATTAACTCAAGTAACTATTAATTTTCCCTGATTTTTTGATATTTTTATGAATTTCCGTGACTTTTCCCTGATATCCAGGTACTGTCGCCACCCTGACCTACGAATATGCAAAGGTGCTCTGCAAACATGCTCTTCTGAACTTAATAACACCAGACATGCTTAAACGAGTGTGGAAAGAAATGGACTATCATCTGGATGTTGTCTGTGTGACTCCAGATCAAACACTTATAATGTCATAAAATAAAAATATTTGAGTTGTCCTTTCCTTTAAATTTCGCTTTGGTAAGTGTTTGTTTACAATTGACTTTATTCTAGTAAGTTAAAATACCGTACATCCTTTTGAATAACCATGTATAATGTTCCCCCAATTCTTTTTATAAATATAGCTCTCCATACTTATTATCCATTTGTTCGTAACTTACTAAACATTGATTTTTTAATAGAAAAATGCTATTTAAAAATAGAGAATTATACCTGGAATTTGGGAACTACTGTTATTTTCAGTAACTAGCTAATTAAAATTGAAAATATATATAATCAATAAATAAAAAGAATGCATAATGCACATAATTTAATATGCCGCAGTTGTCATTCTAAATCTTAAGAGAAAATTATTGGTATTAATAACAAGTACAGAAATTTGAAAATAAATAAAAATATCTGAAAATAATTTCACTTACAGTATTTTTTCCTCATTAAATATTGTCCTCTCAGAATGTAGCAACCATATTACTCATATTGCAGTTTTATTATTTCATTTCCTTCGGCTAGAACAAAAGCAAATAATGAAATTGCCTCTTCAGGATGTTTAAGAACGTATTATTACAAGAAATTTCTTCACCTATTAAGCATCTAAACATGTTCAGGTTATCTAAATATGAACAACAGCACTTAAGCCTTGCTTTAAAAGCAAAGGAAAATATGAATAGAGGGAGAATATCAGTTATTCCAAAAAATGCTGTCAATATTGTTTTTAAGTTAAAGTAACCAATGATTTATATCCTTTTGAGAATTATTTTTTAAAACCAAAACATGTTGAATATTACTCAATAGCAATACATTTTTATTCTGGCATTCAAAATAGTTTGATGTCTTTTAAAAGCAGCATATTTAATTTATAAATTCAATATATTTTCTGTCAAAAACTATTTTTCTACTCTAAAAAATAAACTCATCATCACTTATGAAAGCTTTATTTCTGTTTGGAAGGACAAAACATAGAGAGAAGAAAATGATTTCAATTTTATATGCAAAGTAAGTAAACACATTGCAACTGGGATGATTTGTAGTTTTAGCTGTGAAAGAATATTTGCATATATATTTTAATTTGTTTTTCACAAATTAAATTTTCATTTTAAACTACGAAAGTATGTAATAAAGCTAAAACCTTTTTCATTGTTCTTTTGTACTAGTGGTAATATTTTGCACATTACTAGTGTTATAAATGTTGCAAGTTTTTAATATTTCTGCTGCCACTTTTACAGAGCAGGGAAAAAAAATCAGAATATTATTTTGACTTGTGATTTTTGAATAACTTATATGTGGAGAAGCTTTCCAACGCTTTAAATATACGGCAGATAGAGAAAAAATGTGATAAAATACAGCATACATTTTAGTTTTTTCTTCTTCTGTCTCTTTGCATTAAAAAAAAAAATTAAATACTGAAATAAAATTTAGTCATCACGTTAAAAATAAGGAAAATTTTGCATGAGAATGCATTATTTTTCTTTGTATAAACATACGAATAATCCAGAAAATTAATTTCAGAAAATGGAGCAACAACATGAGTTTTGCAGTGAAGAAATTTTTAGAAATCGTATGGACAAATATTGTTCACTCTTTAGAATTTAACATTAGGAAGAAAATGCCCTAGTTCAGGAGCTTTTAGAGTAAATGCTCTACCAGTAGAATTTTTACCTTTGCTTGCAGGCTAGTGCAACTGTTATACCAAGGCATGCTTAGTATTTCACTTTCAAACCTTAAAAAAAAAACTTCATACAATTACTGAATTGATTGTTTTACACCACACAGGTTTTTCAATTTTATTCTACCCCTCAATATAAATGTTTAAATTCCATCACTATAGTGTTTAACATTGGGTATATTGGCAAATTTACTTTCAGAAAGTTATTTGTAATTCAGATAAAAACACGGGTACTTTTCTATAAGCTTTACAGCAGTTTTAGGAAAACATAAAATATCTCGAAATTTGTAAATTTTTTTGTTAGAGAGGTTTTTTTAAATAATAAATAATATAAGCAAATAAAGTAAGTTTGCATAACTTTTATCAACTGTTAGGTTTTATTTAACTGTAGTAAATATAATACCAAATTTGGTTAATCATCATGTTTTTAAGCTTAATGAAAGTACTTATACTTTCAAATAAAGATAAAAAGTAAAATATTCCAAGAGCCTTAAAATGTCATCTGTTTTAAACAGGAAATATGAAAAAAAAAAAAAAACACAGACTGCCTCAAGCATATCAATACTAAGATATAAAACCAAATTCTATGTTATTAAATTAAAATCATGAGTTACTGAAATCATTTTACACATGTTTTGTAAAACGATATCATAAAAACAAGTTCAGTTTCACATAAAAATTACACATAGAAATATCTGTGCATAATAAATATAATCGCCATATCATCTTCCAAAAGGTCTGGAATGCCTTTGATAGCCAGTTATTTTCTACCTATACTTTAAAAGATATTGCAATTACAGTAAAGCACCGTTTATACGTCTTTCAAGGGACTGAAGTAAAACGACGTATAATCAAACAAAAACAGTACAATAAATGCGAATGAATCGGGACTGTGATGAAAAGACGTATAAATGAGAAACGTGTGAACGGTACATCAAATACTAATAAAATTTGCAAAAGAGTTACATTTTATGAAAGAATTAAAAATGACACAAAAATATCTGATAACTGAGGGAGGGGGGAAAGCAAGACGGTATAGTTTACCTTTGCAGAGGCTCCAATGTATTCAAGGAATTAAATATGAATGCGATTTTTGTTTTGAAGTATCAAGGCCATCTGACTTGAATCTATTATTAGTTTTAGGATAAATATTTAATGAGATACTACGCACAGGGAGAAATATTTGGTGTTATTAGAGATATTTGGATTCCTGGTGTCGAATAAGTATAACTTTACACTCGCTAAATGATGTTTGAACACAACGGCTTTGCCAGTGATCTAAAAAATCAATTGCATTCTTTGGTTTATGAAATATATATATATTAAAATCGTGAAAGTTTAAGAATACAATTTCAATCGTTATATTTCAATACCCTATTTTCTCAATTAGAATCAATGTGGTTGAATAACAAGAATCTATACCAAAGAAAAATAAACTGTGCTAATGATACAAATCCTGAGCCGGGAGTTGAACGTAGTTGTATAAGAAGCAAGAAGCAGATATCCATTTTCTCACAGATAGTCTGTTCTCGCTCTCAAAGATTAGCAGATTAAGTAATTTTGCAAACTAATAAGTTTGGTAAGTAATTTTTTATTATTATTTCAGTAGTCAAAGATAATTTTATTGATTTAATTATGCATTTACTATTGAAAAATATATTATTACAAAGAGATGTTGCGTTCAAAATTAAAGTTGAAATTTTCAATCCTAGTACATCGGATTTTAGTTTACATGTAATGCATATTTTTGTGTGTGTGAATTAATAACTTTTGGCGAATGTTTATATTTCGATATATTATTATTAGTTTGGAATTAATTTGCCGATATCTGAACGATCTCCCGAGATTAAACGTTAGATATTTCAAATCCATTTGCATCCTTTTCATAACCAAAAATAGCCTTTAAAATCATGTTTTTTCTGAAACTAAAAGCTACAACCAATCATATTTTAGCATTATTCCGCTTCTTTTAAATTATTTTGCTAAAAAAAAAAAAAAGTATAATATTTGGAATTTTTCAATCTGCCTGGATCTGTTTGATAATCCGAAATAATCTCTGAAATCATGTTTTTTTAAAGGTTAAAGATGCAAACTGTCATATTGTATCATTATTTTGTTTCTATTCCATTATTATATTTCAGCACATCTTTTTCACAATATGCATCCAGTCAGTCGAGGTTTGGAATGCCCTAAATATACTCAGCTGATCCAAAAAAAGACATCCAAGAGCTCAGTGTGGAATTATTATGGTCTGCCAGCAAATGAAGAGGGGAATTTAATGGCAGAAAATGTGGCTATTTGCAAATTATGCAAGTTTCCAGTATCGTCTAAAGGTAAAGAGTGATATGTTTAACAAGAAACAATAACGTTTCTATTACAACAGATTGCTCGACATCAGCTAGCTCTGAACCTTTTATTACTATTACAGCAAATTATATTAATGATAATTGGGAACTTAAATCCTCATGTTTATCCCTTTAAGACCGGACAAATTTTCATCCTTAAATTTAATTTTTTTTTTAGTTTCTAGGTAGCCTTGGATCCTACTGGTACTGTAAAAAATAATTTTAAAAATCTAGCATGTCCCTCAAACCCTGGAGTGCACCCGTACAATCGTGCGGGTTAATCTTTTTCTGTGTCAACGGGAACCCGTACAGTCGTGCGGGTTAGGCTTTTTCTGTGTCAATGTGAACCCGAACGATCGTTACTTGAATAATTACTATATAAGTTATTCTAACCGGGTTTAATTTAAATTACCTGTAACTAGTATTTTAAAATTAATACTTGTACAAATAAAATAACATATATTTCATAGCATAAAAAAATAAAAATCTATAACATAGAATTAATTTTCCAAAAATATATACATGTATATTAAAAAAATGCTGTACCTGAATTTATATGCAGCGAAACTTCTGAAATACGGGATACTCTTGTATTTTTAGAAGGCAAATGAAACCTCGCGGATCATGCAGTATCTGGTTGTTCGCTTTCCATTCTTTCTTGCACAATAGAAATTGCAGCGCCTTCACGAAATGTCGGATGGCCCCCTTCAATCCCCTGCTGCTTTAGAAAATCTCCCTGTATTTCCTCCGGCTATGTTTATTGTGGGCAAATCCTCTCCTATAGAGATTAAATTCAAGGAAGGACCATGCATCATTTATCACGATCATTAGGACAGTCGGCATTTCCAGATGTACATACGCGATCACTGATCATAGCGTCAATTTTGACTGCTTTTGTACCTAGTTTCTTTGTTCGGACTGAATAATTACAAACACATGTACACCAAATTCTTCTTGCTTCCCCAATTGTAAACTAAGGAGGATGATAAGATTTCAATGACAGATTGAAATCCCAGTGTGGAACTTTCTGTGAGTAGTCTCCTTTGTTACGAAGCTTTCAAAGAGATCCTTCAAAATACTTCGAAAGATCTTGTCACATTTGAGTGCTAATACGGTAAAAACGACGATGTGATTTGCAGAAGTTTCTCAAGGAATACTGAAAACCGTTGGAGGCGGTGGGATATATTTCGTGAAACTCTCTTGAGAAAAAGCTAAAAACAGAAAAAATTGTTTATATGTAAAATATTTCATTTTTATGTGATAGGAGATGAACCATGTAATTTTTAAATTAAAATTTTATTTTCTTAATATAGTACTAATTTCAAGTCTTAAGGCGGTTACTTAGTGATACAGTCGAAAAAAACCAACGAGGTGTGCATTGAGTCACGCGAGAAGACCCTACAGAAAGGAAGTCGATTTTCGGACAGTGAGCTCAAATAAAGCCGAACCCGCACGATCGTGCGGGTAAACAAATATTACGCCTAAAGGGTAATTATATTAACTCTTAACTAGCGTTTTTCCTATTTTTCATTTATTTCTACATTAAATTAAGAATGCGTATCTAAGCAATTAAATATGTATTAATAATTATCTAATTGCGACAGATAAATAATTCTAATGTTTAGCGCGATTGTTTTTCAAACAGATTTAATGCGATTATAACTGAAATATGGACTGCCTCTGCCGTCTTTTGAGAAAACTAGATACTATTGATATTCTGGAAACTAGAACAGTCGTTACTATCCGACATTTATTAAATACAATTCTCCAGGAAGCAGAAATGCTAGCCAATGTCTAACCCACACGATCGTGCGGGTTCGGTCTTAAACGGTTATGTTGTGTTCATTTTAACGACGATCATACAGCAGAAAATATAACTGAAATTCTGCAAGAAAAGCTCTCCGAGTGGAACCTCAATATAAATCAGTTGTGCTCCTGCACAACAGACAATGGTGCAAATATTTTAAAAGCTATTTCCTCATCTGCTGTGCAGCATGTGCCATGCTTTGGCCACACAATAAATATTGACATAAACAAAGCACTAAAAATCCAAACATTAAGTAAAGCTGTGGCAAAGCTAAAGAAATTGCAAAACTCCTTTGCCCATAGTTGGAAAATGTCTAGGGATCTTTCACAAGCCAAGAACTTATGCAGATGAAAACTTTGAGACTCCCAAGTGCATGTCCTACACGATGGGGGAGCACACTAAAATTGTGCAAAAGATTTTTAGACAACCAGCTTCCTATCAGCAAAGCCTTATTTGACTATCCATCAAAAAAATGTCTAATGCTTGAGCAAAATGAAGTTTCTGCATTAGAAGATTTGGTAGAATCTACAATCTTAATGGAAGACATAACGAAGCATTTATCTGGAGAGAAATATACCACAGCTTCATCTCTGGTACCATTACTTCAAAAAATCAAAAAACGTATGCAACCTAAGGACACAGACAGAAGACTAGTGAAAGAAATGAAAAGTGAAATTCTGTCTGCTTTGAATGAATATTACTTTGAATGCAGTGAATTGATGGAGCTGTTAAACCTTACAACTGTCTGTGATCCAAGGTTTCGTTTAAATTATGCCGGCAATAAAGAAGAGGTGAAAACAGTTTTACTTCAACACATGCTAGATCTTTATGAACATAGTGCAAATGAAAGTATTTCAGATAGTTCTGAGAACAAAAATCCTAAAAAATGTGGCTTACAAAAGCTTTTAGAAAGTGACAATGACGACGATAAAGATCAGGAAACTATAGATGACATCCCACTCCCAGTCAGAAAAGTCGAAATTGAATTAAAAAATTACTTATATATGCCAAAAACAATGCTGAACCAAGACCCGCTGACTTGGTGGAAGTCACATGGGGAGTCGTTCCCCTCTTTAAGAGTAATAGCAAAGAAATTGTTGGATGTACAAGGCACAAGCGTGCCTTCTGAAAGAGTTTTTAGTGCTGGTGGCAATGTGATAACAAAAAATCGTGCCTCTCTGCTGCCAAAAAATGCTGAAATGCAGGTTTCCCTGGCTCAAAATAGAAATATCATTTACAAAGAAATCTGTTTTTATTTTCCCAGTCACTTTTGCTTTATTTAAATCATTTTCTAATTTGTTTTAAAATTCTCTAATATTAGTGTTTATATAATTAAATAAAAATTAGAATATATTTTCTGACTGGGAAGTTTTTTTCATTATACATAATCTCATGATATGATTAAAATACATTTTCCCTTTATTTTTATTTGGGAGATATTTTTTGATTAAATACAGTTATTTTTTTTAATTGACAAATATGTATGCTGCCAAGTCAAGTTACACAAACGTAAAGAAATTCTGACCTTTTTCTTTGGTAAGTTCTTACTGTTATTCTTTGTAATATTGGTCAGCTTCTTTTTCTTTTCCCTTTCCATATTATTTCCAGACATGACACAGGCTTGGAACAAAAAAAAGCTGAACTTCACAAATAATGAATCGAGCCAAACATAAATACCAAGAAGTAAAATAAGTATGATTAATTGAACAATAAAATGAATAAATTTATACAAAAAATACTTGAGATATTAAAAATATCGTAGAATTATTATATAAAAGAAAATTAATGGAAGAAAAATTGAATTGCATAGCAAGTTTTGTTAAACTATAATAACAAATTTTTAACAAACTTTGGTAAAAATTATCTCACTAAAATATGGCCATATGAAAACTTTAATTTTTACATCATTTTCAATGCTTTCGTTTTTTATTTTTTTAGATAACAGTTCAAGCTTTCTTTTATGCTTCAATCTGCTATCTTCCTCCATTTTTAAAATTTTTTTATTACTCTCTTTATTTGATGGGAGCGTTTTCTTTATTTTTTTCTCCTTTGCTATTTTCTTACTGTCAAGTTCCTCCTGGTAGCATTTGCTTGATGACCTTACATTTTTGCATGTGTTACTATTTGCATCATGCAAAAAATCTTTTTTTTTCTAAAATACTCAACAGCAGACTGCCCTTTGCTCATCATTTTGTATTTAAATATTCTGAATTGAAGAATATGTTTCAATATTCATTCTTCCTGATCTATATAATCTCACATAATGTTGAATGTGCACATGGCGAGCAGTTTTTGTCTTTTGAGCACCCCACACCCTCCAACAAATTAACAAAAATTTTAATGCAGATTTGAATCGATCCCAAGAATGATAAAATCTGATGCCAAAAAAGCTGAAATCCGCATTTCCGCGGAAAAGTGTCATGTCTGTATTTCTTAAAAAGGGACTTATCTAACTTGTTGAAATAATACAGTAATTTTAAGAGTATGAATGTTGAAAAATATCTTTAGAAAAATGTAATATTCATTCTGTGCTATCTTAATCCATTAAATTCTAAAGAAAATGCAGATGAAATATTTTTTTCTCAAACTCTGAAAGAACTGTTATGGTAAAGAAATTGTAATTATATTAATTATGCATAGCAGAGATGTCAAATAGAATTTATCAAAGTACCAAAATTAAAGTACTAAATTGAAAATATGTATGTTTGTAATAAATGATAAACAAAATAAAGAGATAGAGTACAATATTTATTAAATACATAAGTGTCAATAAATAGTTAAATATTTTAATAGTAGTTACTTATATTTGAAGAAAACTATTATGATTTGTTACAGTTTACTTAGGTTTTTTTATTTCATGTTACTTTCAAGATTTTTGCTATCAGGTTGGTATGTTGTTGATTTCAAGGCATTAATTATAATCAACTATTCTGTATTAAACAGCTCTTTAAAATCATCCCTGTTCCACCTATTTAAAACAAGGCTTATTTCTTCCAGGCAATTCACACTTTTCTTTGACTTGAGCATATCAAGCAAAGCGACTTATTTATTTTTATTGTAATTTAAAATTTTTTTCTTGCATGTAAAACCTTGGCAACAAATTTGCCATTAGGACCTACATTTGCCTACTGATGTATAAGTAGGCTTGCCAGACGTCCCAGTTTGACCGGGACAGTCCCGGTTTTCAGACAAAATCCCGGTGTCCCGGCCGGTTTACTTCACGTCCCGGTAAAAATTAAATTTAATTATAGATGACCAAAAAAGTCTAAAAATAATTAACTGTGAAGGATTATTTAGGATCCGTAACAGTGTGAAAGAAGAATTTGATGGCTTTTATGTAAGATGCATTGCATACTTGGACCTCTGGGAGAATAGTTTTGGAAAAACTGAACAGTTTGCATGGGTCAATCTGACCAAAACAAATGCTGTTGATTGGGAAAACGCCGAAACTTCTGCTGAAATTATTAATAGCAGTCTTCTTGATGTACCCGATATGAAAATAAACAATGATGAGCTGTTTGACGAAGTTGTGCTTGCTAAGGAGTATTTGCAGTCAAATTGGGAACAGTGGAAGCAAGAAGACACTACCAGAGATGTGATCATTTCAAGTGAAGAAAAATGGCTCAGGCTGTTTGGTCACTTCAAGGAGAATCACATAGCAGCCCCCAATCTGATCAAAATTTTCGAGTATGCCTTCTGCTTACCTGGGACATCAGCATCAGTTGAGAGAGTATTTTCTTTGATGAACAACGCTTTACGCTGATGATAGGGGTTTGATGAAGGAATCTACGGTTAAAGGCTTGATGACATGTAAAATTAATATCGGATTAGCTTGTGAAGATTTTTACAACAAGATTAATAACAATGAAGACTTTCTAAAAAAAAGTCCTAGCCAATGAAAAGTACATGTAAATATTGTTCAAATTTTTATTCCTCATTCAAAGTGTTTCTTCTTACTTAAGTAACTTATAAATATTTACGTGTAAGAATTAATATGTTTAAATTTATATGCTTGTGTCATTTATTATTACCCCTAGTTTAGGTTTCTAATCAGTAACCATTTATTCATAGCATTGAGAATAAACTATCCTCTAAAACACTCTAAAAACCCGCCTAGGGTGTGTACCCTTGAATACCCGCGACGCTGGGGGGCATTCCGGTGTCCCGGTTGAACATTTCAGAAATCTGGCAGGCCTATGTATAAGTAATGTAGAAGAATAATTATATTAAAATTATTTCATTCAATGAATAGTTTAATTCAGAGAAAGTAATTTTACTAATCATTATATTTCAAATGCAATTTCTCCAACTAAGTTTAATTAATAAAATTAATTTATTTATATTGCCTTTGTTATAAAAGATGGTTAACATCTTCAGCTTAAAAACATATATGTGCGGGGGGGGGGGGTTAAGATAGGGACATATTCTACAGCGGTGTTAAATCGATTTATCACTAAATCACGATGTTAGACTGATGATAAATCGATTTAAGAAATCTCTAAATCGCCCAGTCCTAATTTGTAGTCAATTTTCCACATGGTGTACAATGGACAACCTGAAACTGGATACAATGGACCATGTCCATTGTAACCCAGTTCTCTTTCTCATATGCATTTAAAAGTTAGACCATTAGAGAACGTGTGTTCATTTCCCCCTATATAATAGACGAATCTCTGCTAAATGTTTAAGATTTTGTAACGAGTCTTCCAGAACCTACATTTTCACAAAAAAACTAAAGACTTCCAGTGACACAAAAATCTTTTGGTGTTAATTTGCCTAGTTTCATGCTCATTAATCTTGCATTATATATATGCAATGAAGTCATTGATAAACAAATATGATTCAGTCTATGTTTTGTACCATTAAAAAATGCTACTACTTTAATATATTTTAAATAATTTATTGCTGGTCCATAGTACCCAATGCTGCTAAACATTGTACCCTGGCCTTGGGATAGAATGGTCCACTTTGTCACTGGTTACTTAAAAATATATATTAAAAAAAGTACAGTGCACTCCCGATTATCCGGGTTAATCACCGGGAGGGATCGCATGGACAATAGAAACACAGAGATAAGCCGAAAACTCCTTTTTATTAAAGAAAAAATCAACATCAGTACAAAAATGCAAAAATTACTTACATTTGCATGCTGTATGACATCAAACTAGGAATTTTCCTTTTAACATTTACCGCTTTAAAAAATCTGTTATGCATCCTTGCTTCTGCTCTTTGTTCATCTCTTGTCGGATATCGACACATATTTGACGAACCGCAGTAATGTCACCGTAATCAAATCCTCTTTGTCCCGTATAATCTAACAAAGTTTCCACAGATTGTAGAGCAGCAGAATGAGAAATTGTATTTCTCTCATTTACTTCATCTTCTGCATCAGAACTAGCTGATTCTCCATTATCCAGTTTTTGAAGATTTCTAATTTTTGTTTAACATTTAAAATGTTTCATTTTTGTTTCACACCACTCATTTTTACCAGTAAAAAATTTCAAGTTACTAACTGACGATAAAAAAAACACAATTACTAAAGGAACATGTGCGAAAGTGAAAGAGGATGAAGAAATTAAAGAATGCTGTGTCAGGGAGAAGCGTGTTCGTACGAGAATGAGCTAGCAGGAAGTGGAAGATTCATTTCTCAGAAAATTAGGGGTTGAGCCGGTAGAGATTGCACATGGAGGAAGAAAGAAAAAATTTATTCTTTAGCCTCCCCTGTCACGGCTTACTAGTTTCACGGAATGAATCTCTCGATCGAACATCAACATCGATTTTACATGCATGATAAGCGTGAAAATGTTTCTCTTAAAAGATTTTTGAGAGTCCGGAATTAGCACGGATATTCTGCAAACCGGATAATCCACGCACGGATAATAGAGAGTACTAGGGGGCTCTGCCCCCTGCTCGCTAAAGCTCGCCAACCCCCAGAAGGATTGCGTTGCAATCCTCCCAGGTTTGCTACGCAAACCCTGCTCGCTTCGCTCGCTATAATGAAGACACTGTGTGTCCTAGAAGTTATTTTAAAATCTTCATATATATATATATATATGAATCGGCTTTATTTTGCTTCTGATGCTTTAACTTAAATCAGCACAGAATAAAATTTTTTAGCCTCAAAAAAGATATTTTTCTTCAAATAGAACTTACAAAGTAAAGCTGATTTCCTTTTAATGCTTTCACCTTAATAAAGAAGGAATAAAATTTTTTGGCCCTGAAAAGGGCCGTTTTTTATATAGTGAAAGCATCAGGAACCTCCCCATAAACACAATTAAATATTTCACATTTTGGAGCTATCACAGAAACAGATTCAAAAGATTGTGCTGTACGAAAGCAGGTATATACATATTCAATAAATTCCTATATATAAAATAATATACAACATTGAAGACTGTGCTCTACAAAAAAAAATGTATCAAAGCAGGTATATTCAATCCACTCAGATATAAAATAATATACAACATTGAAACAAATTAAAATTGTAATGCAATAAAATACACTTGACAATCAATCACAGAAAACTTCCTCATAAACACAG
>BGPR01010364.1:0-12925 GCA_013235015.1 Araneus ventricosus | reverse complement strand
AACATTGAAGACTGTGCTCTACAAAAAAATTGTATCAAAGCAGGTATGTTCAATCCACTCAGATATAAAATATATACAACACTGAAACAAATTAAAAATGCAGTGCAAAAAAATACACTTGACAATCAGTCAAAGAAAACTTCCTCATAAACACAGTTAAATATTTCAGATTTTGGAGCTACCACAGAAACATATTCAAAAGATCGTGCTCTACGAAAACATATATTGTACGAAAGCAGGTATATATATATTCAATACATTCATATATAAAATAATATACAACATTGAAGATTGTGCTCTACAAAAAAAATTGTATCAAAGCAGGTATATTCAATCCACTCAGATATAAAATAATATACAACATTGAAACAAATTAAAAATGTAATGCAAAAAAATACACTTGACAATCAATCACAGAAAACTTCCTCATAAACACAGTTAAATATTTCACATTTTGGAGCTACCACAGAAACAGATTCAAAAGATCGTGCTCTTGATAAGCCAACATAGAGTTGTCCATGACTAAAAACCGGCTCATTGAGCACCAAACATATCTTTTCAAAAGTTTGGCCTTGCGACTTATTAATTGTCATGGAAAAGGCTAAACGAATGGGAAATTGCATACGTTTAAATTTGAAAGGCATGTTAGTCTGAGATGGAATCAAAGGGATTCGGGGAATGAGAAACGTCTGTGTACCATCAATGGATTTTGCCTGAATGATGTTTTGCTGCAATTTTGTGATAATTAGGCGTGTACCATTGCATAATCCTTTAGAGGGAGCTAAATTTCTCAACAGCATTACAATGCAACCTATTTTCAACTTTAACTCATATGGAGGCAAACCAGTTGGTGTCAAAGAATTTAAAAATTCTTCAGGAAATGTCAATTGATCTTGAGGATCTTCACTCATGATCATATCAACTGCTTTATAAACAGTTTCATTTCCCGGCATAAATTCCAACACTTTATTGTTGATTTCCATGGATCGCTCATTATTAACAGTAAGGATAGCTCGACCTTTAAGCTCCTGTGGGGTCACACTGGAAAAATCTATATCACTGTACAATTGATGTACAGGGTCTTGTATTGAAGGGTAGCATTGCAAAGGCAACTGAATCGTTGAGCCACTTTTTTTCTCTCCAATGTCCAACAACCAAGCACCAAAATCCCTTTCAGATTCAAGGGCACGCATATTTTTTGTCAGATATAACTTATGAAATTTCAACCAAAGAGCGTGTTTTTTTAAGGAGCTGGCAACAGTTAATGTTCTTGAACCTCTTAAAATTACTGGAAGAACTTGGCGAAAATCTCCACCCAGTAGAATGACTTTGCCCCCAAACGGTTCTTTACATTTTGTGAGATCTTGTAAAAGTCTATCAACAGCTAAGAAAGCATGAACATGTGTCATGGGTGCTTCATCCCACACAATTAATTTTGTTTTCAGTAACATGTCAGCTTCTTTTGTATTAGGCTTCAAATTGCAAGTAGATGTTGCATTTAAATCAATTGGAATTTTAAAAACAGAATGGGCTGTTCTTCCCCCTATTAATAGAGTTGCAGCAATACCTGTAGATGCAACAGGAATAACATCATCACCTCTACCACGTATTGTGTGAAGCAAAGTTGAATAAACAAAAGTTTTTCCTGTCCCAGCAGGACCATCTAAAAAATAACACTTGGGTGTATCTGCAGCGTTGTTGTACACTGCACTTAATAAGATTTCCACAACATTCCGCTGTTCACTATTTAACTGCATAGTATAACTATTAGCTTTAGCCTGCTCTTCCACAACATCAAAGTTCGCTCTCTCCAAAACACTTGCAGGCAAATATACAGTTGGTAGATGCAGTTTTTGGAGACTTAAATTGTAGGATGTAAGCAGTTCCTCAATATCTGCAAGTGCATAGTGAGGTCCAGTCTGCTCAGAATAACGATGCACAAAGTCCTCACAAAGTGAAACTTGATGCTGCACCCATAAATCTGGAACATCCTCCACTTCTCCAAAGCCACAAATCATTGCGAACAGCATGCGCAACTGTCTCGGAGATTGAAATTGTGCAGCTTCATTCAAAGCATCATGCCACTGCTGGTCACCTCGAAGAAGTCCATACTCCTGACATGCTTGTTGAAATGTAATGCATCTTAACCCATTTACGGTCAAAATATCATCAAAACTAATGGCCCCAGACTTGCGCAGTAGTAGCATCCTCAAATAGTACCTCTCAGAATCCAGTATACTAACTACTGGCAGTCTCCCAATAACATTTTGTCCACCACGTTGTCGCTTCTTCCAATTTGTGGTACTCTTATCAAACACATAATATTGTGGAATATCTGAGTAAGAAATGTTGTGAGCTGAAGGATCATTTTTGTTTAGTTCGAACCATGATGTTAGTGTTGTTTTTCTTAAAGCAGCTCGTTCAATTGCTTGGGCTTCTTGACCGTCTTGGTACACAATCGGCTGTTGCTGTGGTAAATGCACAGCTAAGCGCACTACAGTGTGGGATTTATGCGACAAATTAAATTCATTTAAACGCCACATGGCTTCAGGTGCACTAACATACCTACCTTCAACAAAACTTAAAATTTCATCATGATCCAGAGCACCTTCTTTTTGTATTTTGACCGAGGCTGCATCATGTCCTTTGTATACATATTTATATAAGTATTTGACACTTTTAACTGAGGCACAAACTTCAACATTAATATGCGCATTAAATTTTTTAAGCAACCAAGGATTATAGGGGACAACCCATCTGTTATCGATGGAATATTTCCCTACCTGGACAGGTTCAGTGGCTCTTCTGCGATAAATAGGGTATCCATTAACATTTTCCTCTGTATCATCCTTGAATTGTTTCGGAAAACTTTTGCAGCACTGTCCATCTCTCATGCATGGAGAATTTATATTTATAGTTCCACATGGGCCATGTACCATGCATTTTGTCACAATTTGGAAGAGTCTAAGATCAGTGCAAGGATCTGGAAGTTCTGCACTCACAAACTTGTCAATGTCATCTTTAGTGCGAATTTTGCTTTCTGAATCTAATGTTAGAAGAATGTGGGCATGAGGCAAACCTCGCTTTTGGAACTCAATAACATAAATATAGGCCAAAACAGTTCCAAATATTCCATGCTTGCAAATATCTTCTAAAAGTTCTTTTAATTTCATATTAAATACACGTACAATAATATCAGGTCGGTCTTCAGGACGTTGCACACCCTCCATGCTATTTAAAATTTCAGACCAAGATGGGTTGCAAGTAAATGTCAGAAAGAGATCTGGCTTACCAAACTTGCGTACCATAGCCATTGCATCTTGGTAATTTTGTTGCATATGACGTGGGCTCCCTTGGAAAGAAGATGGCAGTATTATAAGTTTTCTAGTGCGTATATTTTCATTATGTGCTCGACACTCTAAAGCATCTAAAAGCCCCCGATAAAGTTCAATTCGCAAATCTTTTTGATTTTGTCGCAAAAAATGTAAACGTGAGCCTTCGGTTTTAACATATGCATCAACAATATATTGCTGAAAAAGCTTACCACTATTGTGCAAAATACTGAAACCATTTCGCTGGGAAAGTCTGTATGCATAATATTGTAGTTGAGTGACACGGGTGCGCTTTGCTGTTCTCCTTTCTTCTACATGTTCCATTCCAGTGTTCCAACTACACTCGCCCCTTGGAAATAGCAAAGGATAGGTCATTGGATCACAGCATTGATTTAAAGGTGAAATGCTTTGGCATGTATTCCCAACTGGGTACACACAAATGTCTCGGTTGGCTGGGGGCTCTCCATTATCACCTACAAATATAGCTGCTACTTCAGTGCATAAAGTAGGAGCATTATAGCGCCGCATATCCAAATTTTTATCTTCCAAAAATACTATTTTCACTGATGTAGTTGGGTGCTCTTGTACCAATCGGTGCATTTGAAGATAAGACTGAGCAAAGGGATTGATTTCCCTTAACATAAAATCAAGTTTTTCAAATACATGTTGCAAGCAATTTTGATTGTTACTCAAGCGTTTCTCTGTTGCCTCACTGGAGTCAAATATATAAAGTTGTCCGTAACTTTCTTTATGTTGGTCACTTGCATACCGGGGGGAAACTCTGTGGTACACTTGACCATGTAAACGGTAACAGTATGGCCCAGTTCCACGTGGTGGTTTAATTTGTGCTCCCATCGAAGCGAATGCAAAGGCAGAATTGTATTCCCGAATTCGCTGTCGATAATTTTTAGCATCAGGTGAATTTTCAGTTAGCAATACTTTCAATAGTTCCGGTGCATCCGGAAATGCCGGTAACTGAACCTTTCCATCATGGCAACATTTTGTATACTTATGGGCAGTATTTTTCTCTTCCTTCCAATAAACAGCCCCACAAAAACCGCACTGTTCGGACATAGTTCCACAATTATGCTCCTCAACATCGTTTCGAATACACACGTTTTGTTCGACGGCGATTATCGGCTTCGTTTCGAATACGTCGTCTTATAGTGGATTCCTGAACTGTTTCCTGACTCCGTTCAGTACGCCTTTGTTCATTTCGGATAATATATCCAACAGCACGACTTAAATTCATTATTTTTACAAATTTCCAACTACTAAAAATAGTTTTCAATAAACGTGATCACACGAAGCAACTTTAGACTTTCCGCGGATGTAAACAAATCAAACTTGCGAGCTGTTGCCAAACGGCGATTAAGAAATTCGACCCTTTTTTGTCGCTACGTAAGAGAATTATATATATAGATATTGTATATATAATCATAGATTTAGAGTAAGTGTAATATAAAGTGTAATATGTAGATAAAATGTACGCATTTTTTCAAACACAAAAAGTTAGTACTTTGAAAGCAAACATTGAAAATTTACAAAAGTGGTCCATTATACCTGGATCCAGGGAGGGACCACAAACGCGATGCGCAGAAGGACTTTCTGCGTATTACGTCAAATTGGGACGAAACTTTCCGCTTTCCCATGCAGTTTAAATTAAAGAAATAAAATTATTCCCTTTGTTAGAAACAGTGAAAATACCCGATTAATGGTTCGTTATTGTATCTTCATCATTTTATATCACAAGACTGATTTGTGCTGCTTATAAATTCCGGGTCATGATTTTTTTTATTTTTAATGAAAATGATTCCTGGTTCTTCTCTTTTTGTTTACTTTACAACAATTACAAATGATTGATTTGCTTTTTGAGGATACTATTTGCTTTATTTTTACTGTATAATAGGAGTTTTTAATGAATGAAAATAAATAATATGATCTTTTGGGCTTATTTATGTCTAGTCTGGAGCTGAGGGGTTTTTTTTTATTTGTTTCTTTTCTCTCCTCACTTTCCAAATTAAAAGGCTAGAAATTTAGTTTTATTATAAATATTTCTTGTTTAATTCAGTGCTGAGAAGGTCGCTTGATTGCTTGAGTTTTCCTCTGTTTCGTAAACTAAAGATTGAAAAATGACTCTTTTCAGAGTCAATTTTTATATTTTTATGGAAAGATTTGAAAGCTAATGCAATGCCTGGTTGTGATGTGGTCACATGTCCGATGCATTCGAGAAATTTGAAAGGCAAAAACATTTCTTTCCACTCGTTTTCTAAAGATCGTGATATTCGGATAATTTGGATTTGTAGAGGCAAAAGAAAAGATATCGTTAATGATGAAAGTGCTCGAATTTTCTCTCAGCAATTTAGAGAGAGCGGTTATAATCATGATTTTAAATTTAAATGCTTAGTTTTCCTGTAAATATATTAATACTAGTTCTGAAACCAAAAGCTTATTCCTACTTTATTTTTGCCATCAAATGAAATGATGAATTAAAAACTTAATCAGTTAGAGAGGAACTCTCTAAACAAGAGTGGAAAATAATGTTCTAAAAAGTGCTTTGGACCGATTTCTCGTATTGTATGAAACAAGCTTTGGAAACTACTTAAGTGATCGGTATCGAAGCGGAAATATTCTAATCAAAGATATTTAATATAAGTTTTATTTTGTTATCATGCATTCTATTTAAAACATATATTTAGCAATTAGGCAATCGTTTATCATTAATACAGCAAATACTGGATATTATGTTGTTCGAGAGATTTTATATTATATTTATTATTTTGTGTGAAATATATATATATAATTCAATTACGATTTATGCGATGAAAGCAATTATGTAAAAAACCAGCGGGAGTGGCCTCCCCGAAACTTTTTCGCATACGGTAAACACCCAGTGGGTAGGTAAATATTCTTGTGGTATTTACCCAAGGCCTGGTTATTTTGAGAAAAAAAAATTATGAATGGTGACTAACAATGAAACATATCAAATTCGTAAATTCCTGAAACTTAATATTTTGCAAAAAGAATTGCGTATGTTCTCAATTTTTACACACGCTGAGGTACCACAACTTTATTTAATGTTTTTGAATACAAAATCTTACTACAGATATCACGCAAGATTTCACCATACCTTCCATCTGGAGAATGTCAGAATGAAGTTTCGTTTTGGGGGTTGCCATAATTTTCGAAACGCGTGTTTGCAGCTCGCTACAATTTCCTTCATAGACCGCCAAGGTCAAACGCCAACCATACTAACTTGAGTAAAACAAGTATGTGATTATACAGGCAGTCAACCCTTTGTCGGATTTCGACCAAAATTTTATATGGACCTACATTCATGATGATAATACTGTGTACCAAATTTTATCCATCTAGCTATTCAAGTTTTTGAGTTATAGTGTTTGCATGACCGCGGACGAACAGACAGGCAGACTTCCCGTAGATGGATTTTGTCCAGAATTTGAAAGAAACCTGCAAATTATATGTAAAGATCACATACCAAATTTCAGCCCCATAGCTCTAATAGTTTTCGTGTTCACAGACACACAAACATAATTCCCAAAATTGTGCTTTTCGGACTCGGGGAGGTCTAAAACGAGGAGATTCGTCAACATCTCGAGTTCGAATTTTTTGACAATTACAATACTTTCTCTTTGTATACGAGAAAGTAATAAGTTATTTTTGTTATTGTTTATTCAAAATTATAATTTATTTTTTAGAAATTTCTTAAAGATACTTGAATTTGTTTTTAGTTAGATGAAGTTAAGTCAAAAGCCAATATTTAAATGAATGTGTATTTTATAATCACAGGTAAAATTATTCTTAAGTGTTCGGTTTCTTAAACATCGTCCACTGACTAAACTAGAGTTATTCTTATTTAATTGTATTAAAGTTTAGTAGATATGTATCTAATTATCTCCTTTCTTAAATAGAGACCATATTAGAAAGATCATTGCGTTTTATTAAAATTTTTGATTAAACTCCGTTAATTTTGATTCTTTCATAATGTGTGACTCTTTGACCATGTTTCTACAAAATATGAAGCTTAGAAAAAGTTTTCCTGTAGTTAAAAGAGCTCCCTATTAATTTATTTATTCCGTTGCATACCAATGGGAGAAACAAGCATGCTCCCAATGCAATGTCATCAATTCATCCACTCTCTGTGAACCTAACCTTACTATTCTCAAGTAACCTTGATCTGGATCTCCCCTATACCATATCAAATTAGTATACACTAGTGGCTATGCTAAATGAATGAGCCACTATTTATGTGTTGCACAACAGATTGAAGATAATGTGGAGCAAAAGCGAATAGAAAATAAAAGGATTGTTCAACCATCTGACTGCTTAAGTTATTTAATACAATTAATACCATTTCAAACTGGAATGATTTGTCTTTATAGCTGTGAAAGAATATTTGAAAGTTTTTGACACATGTTTTTCAAAATCTTAAATTGAAACTTCAAAAGTATTTAAATTACATCAAGGCCTTTTTGTACATATGTACTAGTAGAAATATACCAAATATCAAAGTATTGAGTGCATATCAGTGTTAAAAATTTTACTAGTTTTTAATATTTCTGCAGCCACTGTTCCAGCACAACACAAAAAAGTCCCCAATAATTTCAAAGAAAGCATGCACATAATCAGAACATTATTCTGACCTTCAAATTTTCAATAACACATATGTGCGTTTATTTTCAATAAAACAGAACAGCGCTTTATGCTGTAAGCCCATTTTGACTACGCTAATCAATTTTTCTAGTGTTGCAAAGAGAAGCTTATTTATATGAACAGTTATAATTAATATAATTTAACAAAAGAATTAATAATTAAAAAATTAATTAAACTTTTGTATTAGGCAGAATGGCACATATGCAGCAACTTCCAATAAAACACAAAATACAGACAATCGGATACAGAAAAAGAAAAAATACAGAAGAAATAAACAATAGCAAAAACAATACACCTTTTGGCGTGCCAACGCAGCAGCATCCAGTGATTGCATCAACAATATTGTCCTACAATTAACCAACAAATCACTATAAAATCTAACAACAAAAAAATCATGCTCTAATAATAATAAAAGAAAACAATTAGAATATAAAAGAAAAACAGTTAGAAAGAAAGAAAAGGAAGAGAATTCGAATGGCGAACTTTTTCGAAGGCCACTCACCATCCGAGTTCTAATATGGATAAATTTTCTGTCAAGGGCATGACTACATAGTCAAAAATTATACCCCCTGTGGCCTGAATTTATCCATTAACTGAAATAAAGGAAATAATCTCTTTAGAAAAAGAAAAACTTAAACAAGTCCTTTATAACAAATCCAATAGAGAGAATAGAGAAAGTAAACATTTACCCTCTGCTGATATAGAAGTAAGAATGACGCTATCGAGAAACACATAAGCAAAACACATGCGGAAAAATTTGGGATTTTTAAAGAAAACCTTTATATTTTTCCAAATATTTGTGCTGTGTTTATGAAAATACATTTAAATATTATGCACATCAAAAATAACAATTGTTAAAAGTTGCATCTCGTTATCAGCTTTCTGTGAAACAGGATGGGTAAAACTCCATTTTCGCCTTCATCCCTTTCTGGTGGTCCCCCTAATTGCTCGCGTGACCGACTCTTCACTGCAAAATGTGTATGACACTCGACTGGATGTCACACGATTCTCCAGAACTGATCTTGAAGCATAGTTTTCGTATTAATTGCAAATTTCTCGCATTTTATTAAATTTTCCTTAATTTTTTACACCAGTGTATTAACAATCTGCACTCTAATTTCATTAACATAATCCAATTTACTCACATCAATGCTATTTGGTTACACACGATTAAGTGTTTTTTGATTAACATTTTGTATCTTTTTCAAAAAATGTAGAATACTTAAAATAAGTAAACACTTTATGAGGGAATAAATTAGCACCACACTAAAAGAAGCGTCAAATTTGGTTTAAACACTTGGAACTCGGATATATTGCAAATAATACTTGCATAAAAGTCAAAAGCAGGATGATTACGATTAATTAGAAAAACAAACATGGAATTTAAACACAGTATGGGTAAAGAATTTCACATTACAATGCTGTGTGTTCACTATGGAAGAATTTCGAAGAATCATGTACGGTCGCAAAAATTTCTATTCTTTTTGCGATTACTAGCCAAACGTTGTGATCCTGGCCCTTTTTTTCCCCATTACTTTTGGCGATTTTTTAACAGTTGGCGCGATTATGGCGAGGCGAGAACACAAAAGCGCACAATTTTACGAATACCAGTTTTCAAAAAATTATCGCAACAAATTAACATGAAATAATTATCAAACAATATGAACTTACTCCTAATTAAAAATACAGCTTCGTTCGACAGCTTTGCTTCGCCTCCTGCTGCACAAGTTGAATTGACTTGAATTGTATCTCCGAGAGATATGCTATGCGGTTTAGGGATTTTTAGCAACAAAGGCTGCTATTCCCTAGTTCAAAAAATATTCACTCCACAGTTCGTTTCAATCTGCTTAAAAATTAAGTAAAATTGTCATCAAGAGATGGACTAGAAAAGTTGTCGAACCGATCCGGTCAAGAGAAAAAAAAAATGACAGGCTCCTAGAAAGAGGGTAGCGTTATATATACGCACCGCCTCAGGCTAATAGGAACTGCGGAGCCTTTTCTGTGCCCTGAAGCGACAAACATGATTGATTTTCCAGAGGGCGCTGGCAGCAGATGCGCACAAATGGAGTTGTAAGATTTGGCGCTTACGCACACTTTCCTTCCCTATTGGAAATGAAATTATCCTGTTTTTTTACAAGTCCAATTTTGTGAATGTTTCCACAGATCGCACACGACTGCTAAATCTATGCTTCCGTCCACGAAATAAATTTTTTATACGCTTTCTGAAATACATATATCTCATAATTTTTTAATTAAATAAAAAAGTATATATTGTAATTAAATAAATTTTATAATTTATTTAGTTCATTCAGAATCTGCTTTCTGAAATACATATATCTTATTAATAATTTTTTAATTAAATAAAAAAGTTTATATTCTATAAAAGTATATATTGAAGCAATCAAAATATTTATTTGTTAAACAATTTATATAAATATATACTGATATGTTATTCTGAGATTGTCATAAAAGTCAAGTATAATTGCTTAGAAATGTTAGAAAACACCAAATAGTGTGTTTTTAATTACTGTGAAATTAACTTCAATATAGCACTTATTTCTACTTCACCTTCAGTTTTTAAAATATATTTATATCATGAATTATTTGTGTTGTAGAATTATATTTTGTTGTATGCTTCTTAGTCAGGAAATGAAAATTCTATTCGCTATAATAATAAAATAATACACATTCGTGATTAGCAGTGGTATAATTTCCACGTTTTATATAGTTACCGGCCATGTGCATAAATCTTTACCAGTTATCCTTAATTGTGCAGCATATCCTCATAACTGCTATCTATGAGCATACAACCGTACATATCAGTTTTCATATTAACTATCACATCTAAAATATTTAAACATTTAACTAATGTTTGCAGAGAATGTGTAGACAAGCATACATGCTTTTCCCACAATATTTTTTTCCTTTCATTTCGATTGATTATAGTACAAAAAAAAGAAAAGAAATTAGTGCATTTTTATTTATTTTTGTCTGCATATATTCATTCAAACTTTAACTCAAAATACGAAGGCGAAATAAAAATGTTTTACCAAACACTTTTTTCATATGCTATCTTTTATTTCGTACTAAAAAAAAAAACCTCTATGAATACAACTTGGTTATTTTATTATATCCAAATGTGTTTTCAAACTAATCTATCTACAAAGAAGAAACCCCAATCTTGTCTTGTTAACCGTTTTGATGAGATTGTACAAGCATTTGACTGATTAGAATACATCTTGTTTTTATTACATTGCAGGCACAAGCTAGAGATGCAAGTTTGCCTTTTTCAGTTACTCTTTTTAAAATGAGAATTTTTTTCCCCTCATACTTTCAAAGCTTTATTTTTATCATTTGCAATTTTTTCATTTTTTTCATACAGGCTTTGATATTTTCAGTGTAATAGAACCATTAAATTTAAACAACAAGTTCAGAAATGCAACAAATGCTTCTTACATTCTTATCCTTAAAAAAAAAAGCATGAAACCTTCATTAGTTACATGACTTATTTGTTGCCCTATAGTAATTTAAAGACAGAGGCATCAAATTCATTAGAATTGTAGCTATTTTAAAAGATTTATGTAGTTTGTAAATGTTTTAAAGAATTTGCTTTTATCACTTTTCTTCAATGATTTTTGTCCAAAATTTGGCCTAGATTTATGTATTTTTATTTTGGCTTCATAATGATCCAGTTGTTGACTTCTGAATTCAGATATTCTCATTCTTAATTCTTTGATGTGTAATATGTATGTATAAAAAAATGTTACAAAAAATATAGAGTTGTTGAAATTTAATTCTTTTAAATTTTAAAGAGCATTAAAGCAGAAATAGAAATGGAACAAACCAAAAACATAAAAAAAATTGCTGTGTTGGTTTTTTCTAAATATTCTGTATAATCTGTTAATTTTTGCTGCTATAGTAATTAATCTATGAAATATAAACTGATCAGTAGAATGCAATTACATTAGTTTGTATTTTATTATCTACAAAAATGTTAAAGATTTTCAATCAGTGCATGGCCAAAATTGTTATTAAAAAGTTAATTTTAAAAATGCACATTTAAAAAAAAAAGTAGTTACCAGTACATTCAAATGTTCAGTCCTTAGCCTTTTCCTAAGTGTTATGAGAATTTCTTTAAAAGTTCTGTTTAGTCTGATGCGGAATAAAATGAATATTATATTTCTTTTATCATTTTTTGTTGTAGAATTTCTTTTTACTGATCTTATTAAGAATGTCAATTGCATTGAAAATAATTTTTTGCAACTTTTTTTTTGTCCCATATAATATAAAGTTAACTTGTTAAATAGTTATTAATAAAAATTACATAACATAAAAGAAAACTGTCACAACTATATATTTATATTCAAAATTAGCATCACAATAGTTATAATTTGTGTAGAATACTTATGTGATACAAATTCTGAATGGAAATCAACTTAAGATTTTCTTGGCCTCTGTTTTTATTGTTTACTAAAGTGATTCTTTTAAATAGGTCAATAAAAATATTGTATAAAATGTAACCTCTCATATAGTTCAAATGAAGAATGATTTTTGTAATTTAATAATTCTCAGCAATTGATATGGATTTCTACTAGTCACTAATTAGCTGTTTAACTTTGAAATACTATAGAATTGATTTCGAGACATTTCTTGTAAATGGTTAAAACTAATAATTTCTTGGAACAAATATTCTAGGATAAATAATAATTTTTTCTGCCCTTATATTCATTTTATGGAAGAATCAACATGCGGTTTGCAAAATAGTGTACTTTTTCTTAATTGGTAAAAATATAATATTATGTAATAAAAATCTTTTATATTTCATTATGGCACTTTTATAATTGTTAAAAGAAAATAATAATAGCGACGCAACAAAAACACATTTTAGTATGATGGTGCTCGATATGTTACAACATTCT
>BGPR01010363.1:32743-52818 GCA_013235015.1 Araneus ventricosus | reverse complement strand
GTATATTGACACAACAAGTAGCTTCCAGTATTCTCTAATTTGATTTGCCAGAGATCATGAACTTCATGACATCATTAACTACAGTGTGTCTGTAAAGTCAAAGTGGGTTTAAAATTCCTATAGTTCCCAAACAAAACAGAGTACAGCTATAATGCTTTCATTGCCTTAAAGAACATCTCAAACATTTTCGGAAATATGGAGAAGTCTCGTGATGAGCGAGAAGGTAATCACGTGAGGTCG
This sequence comes from Araneus ventricosus, assembly GCA_013235015.1. NCBI lineage: Eukaryota > Metazoa > Arthropoda > Arachnida > Araneae > Araneidae > Araneus > Araneus ventricosus. The sequence goes on along the minus strand of BGPR01010363.1, from coordinate 52,578 downwards.
TCGTGACGTCATTCGACTTCTTACTTCCCTCCCCGAACGAAGAAATCGAACCACTTCTTCGTTCAGTCAAGAATCAGCCAGTTAGCAATCTCACTTAACTTAACACCACAGCATACCCCGAACTCGGAGCCAGAACGGCTCCCTGTCGGTTAGTTGGGTTGGCGTGAAACTTTATTGAACCAGCGGGAGTGGCCTCCCCGAAACTTTCTCGCATACGACCAGTAATGTGGGGTGGGTAAACACCCAGTGGGTAGGTAAATATTCTTGGAGTATTTATTTACCTAAGACCTGGCTATTTTGAGAAAAAAATTATGAATGGTGATTTACAATGAAACATATCAAATTCATGAATTCCTGAAACTTAATATTTTGCAAAAAGAATCGCGTATGTTCTCAATTTTTATGCGCGCTGAGGTACCACAACTTTATTTAACGTTTTTGAGAACGAAGTCTTACTACAGATAGCACGCAAGATTTCACCATACCTTCTATCTGGAGAATGTTAGAACGAAGTTTCGATTCAGGGGATTGCCATAATTTCCGAAGCGCGTGTTTGCGGCTCGCTACAATTTCCTTCGTAGACCGCCAAGGTCAAGCGCCAACCATACTAACTTGATTAAAATAAGCGAAGCGCTCGCCAACACTCAGTCGCAATGTGCATTTTGAACTAAATATGCAATTTGAACACATGTTTTTTAACCGATTGAGATGAAAATTGGACACAGATCTATAATTAATGTTAGCATCCGTGATATAAAGTTTTATTTATCTAAGCTAAAGGGCTTATGAGATATAATTTTTACAAGTATGCGATTATGCAGACCGACAGACGGTCAACCCTTTGACGGATTTGGCCCAAAATTTTATACGGACATACATTCATGACGATGAAACTGTGTACCAAATTCTATCTATCTAGCTCTTCAATTCTTTGAGCTATAGAGTTCACATGAACGCGGACAGACAGACTTCCCGTAAACGGATTTTGTCCAAAATTTGTTAGAAACCTACAACTTATGTTTAAAGACCACATGCCAAATTTCATCCCCGTAGCTTTAATAGTTTTCGAGTTATCGTGTTCACAGACAAACATAATTCCAGAATTGTGTTTTTAGGACTCAGGGAGGTCTAAAACGTGGAGATTCGTCAAAATCTCGAGTTCGACTTTTCTGACGATTACAGTGCTTTCTCTTTGTATATACTTTGTATTCGAGAAAGTGAAAAGAGGACACTTAGAACAAAAAGGAATATAATAGTTAGTAATATAATTGTTAGTTCTTTCCAGTCTTTGTGTTGTTGACTTTGAGAGGTTGGAGCCTTATGTATGGGAGAAAAGAGAAGTTGAGTACCCGGGGTTAATTGAGTCTGTGGTTAGTTGTGGTCACCATCTTTTGGAAAAAGAGTGTTTCGTTTCCCTCGATGAAGTGAATGGGTTTTTTTTATTTTTTCCGAAATATATTTTCTTTTAGAAATATAATTTTTTTTTACCTTTGACTTTGTCTTAGAAAAAAGTTGATTGAAAGAGTTTTTAAATAAAGATGACAATTTTTAACGATAAAACGTGTCGCTTAAGATACCTATTAAAGGACGATATGGAAAATGCAGATGTGAAAAGTGAACTATTTAAAAATTAGATTTCCTATGCATTTATTTTTATGAGTACATTTGGACTAAAAAATAAGTATATTTTATTAAAAAGCTAGAATTCAGTTCTTGAATTGGAACTCCCCTGTCTCCATTTTTTATGCACTTATTTTTAATCACTTTCTTTCAGAGTTACTGCAAGCGTGAATGTTCATAAAAATGAGTATTTTGCTCAATTTTAAACACTGTTTTCTTCAATATGGTATATATGAATATTCTATCACGTATTTTTAAATTCCCCGTCGCTTTATTGAGATACCTTTATCCGAAGGCCATTAAAAATTCAGAAGCATTTGAAATTATATAGTTTTTGTCTTGAAGTGATTAGTAGAATAAAGAAAACAATTTTATACTCTGATTCAATAACAATTCATTTAGATATTATAATAAACTTATAATATTTAATATGGAATCTGAATAATTTAGGTATGAACTCATTCAATGAGTTCAGTTTGTACTTGGATAAGCTTATTTACTGTGGCTAAGCTACCATGATATATATATTGTTACGAACATGGAAAGTCGCCTACCAGCAACGTGAATCATATGGTTGGGAAGAGAGTTTTACATGGGATACTGGCAGCAGCCGGGCCTGGACCCCTGACCTTGGTTACAAACTTGGCGACAAATTTGGCGACCTTGGCAACAAATCGATGTTTCCAGAAAATGTGACATTTTCTAAAGATCTCTATTAGGAAAGAAAATACACTGGAATGTACGAGAAAACTCCATGTGACGTCACGGCCTGTCGGGGAGAGTATATAAAGGTAGGTGTTGGATCAGGGAGGAGTGTTGTCGATCCACTGGAACGACTTTGGAGTTTCGTCTGCAGTACGAGCTAGAAAGCTGGTGAGCTGAGCGCTATTGAAAGTCCTTTTATTGTCGTTATTAATGATTTGCTGACTGTGTTGCTGAATCTCGAAGTGCTGAACTGTTATTACCTGTGAATTGTTGTCTGTTTACGTTGCTAATCTGTGCGAGATCTATTGTCTCCTGTTACCTGTGCTACGCGGTTTCCTGCATATCTGCGAATAAACCTTCATTCTCCAATATCCTGCGTGTTCGACTGTTTACACCGTACATCCACAGAAAGATTTTTGGAACGATATTTACTTTTTGTCTTCAAATTGCAGTCTGTAACATTTTATTATTGAAATAACTTTAACTCAATGAATTAGATCTCGCTAAGGAAGAGATATTTTATAGTAAAATAAATCTAGTTTCCTTTTACACATTTTATTCACCCCATTGGTTTATGCTGAATTTGCATCCTTTGATTACTACAATCCAACACTTCTTAACATGTCTATACTGCAAAAGAGAGACGACAGCATCTGGCCATGTTTTTCAGATTGACTTTGACCATTAGCCAGATTTTAGCCAAGGAATTATCATAATGAAATAAAACACTATAAATTAGAACACCTGCAAATCTACTGCTGAAAATATAGCTATTGGATAATTAAAATGTCGTTTCGTTTCTTAACACTCTGACTCCTAAGCCGGCCGTAACCGGCCATGTAACTTCTATACTAGTGGGGCGGATTTCGGCCGGTTACTGTTCCGAAAAGGGGAGAAGGCAGTTGGGCGAGTTGTCATTAAAGGGACCTTTAGGGGAGAGATGAAAGGCCTGTCATTCATATCTCCCACCACCAGTAGTGATGAGAAAAAGGGGAACGGGGCGGACGAATCCATTTCACAGATCAATTAGTAAGCAAACCTCCGTATACAACTGTACTCAGATTTTGAGAACTCTTATTAGTCAGAGGGTTAAATGTTCAGTAAACTCTAAATCAGGGAAAAGGCGATAGGTGACCATTCATTCGCCGTATTATCCTATAGCCCCATTCTTGTATAATACAGATATTCTGTTTTTCCCTAATAATTCCACCGACAATTGATAGAAACAGTCGATGAAAGTAACAAGTCATACAAATTTTCATCCATAATGTTCAACTCTTCCCTAACCGACCAAAAACAGTCCGCACAATGTGACATCTGATTCGCTTGTCACCTTAACGGTTATTCTGACAAATGTGTTGACGTTTTGTCGACTTAACTATTATTAATCAGTACTCAAATTCGGACAAAAATAGCTAATTTTATCTTCTTACTATATAGTAACTTCAACATGGAATTTAAATTATTAACAGATTTTAACAAAAGTTATGTTTGGCGTAATGCAAGCTTCTCACAGAAAAATTTCCCAATTATTATTTTGAATCCATTTCGAGTAAAGTCCTTAGCCCTTGAAGAAATGGACTAGAATGGATTCCTTGTTTGTTTTTTGTTTTTTCCGATTACCTCTGAGTTTATCTTTTTTTTTGGCTTTCTTTGTGTGATATTGATTTCCAGATTTTTTGATACCCAGATCTCAATACCTTTCTTCAGAAACGGCAAAGATTTTTGCGGACGAAACTCTTTAATTTCTCGCCGTCGGGGGCGGGGGCAATGTCGACACCCTGCGATGTACGCATATCACGGATTCGAATTTTGCAAGCCAAATGGCACAATGAATTCTTTGCACAGTCCGCATCATGCAATTGTATTAAATTGTATGATAATGAAATTAGTGTCACTGAAAAGATTATTTCTTAAATATCAATGTATAGCAAAAATAGTTTTGGGGCGATAATGTTTAGGAGTTATTGAGGGAAACTGTTAACATTTCGATTAATTTTTAATTTATGATAAATTTAATACAATTTTTTTGAAAATCTCTTTATTAGTGAGAGCACTCTCGCTAAAAATGTGAATACGTGCCAAATGTGGTAGCTCTATTTCCAACTGTCTACCATGTACAGTGCAATATATTCTTTTCTCATAGTCTTACACTTTACGAATTCTAACTAATTCATTAATTGTAAATGGAAAGATTTGCCTTTAAGAATGCGTGCACTTAATTTGAAGTATACTTTATTAAATTAAATTAAGGTATTGATATCTTATCTTAATCTCAAAAAAAAAGAAAAAGAAAATGAATTATGCTTTATATCAGGACAAATGGCGTTAATCGAAATAAGATTTTACTAACCACCTTCAAGGTTAAAGTTATCGCGAAAATAAATATATAATTCAATTTTATAATTATTTTCATATAATATAATTACCAAATGATTAAATCAGTTGTATTTTATCACACATTCGAAATTAATTTATAAGTAGCAAAGCTAAGTGCTAAGATTTTTAGAAAAAACCTTTCTTTGTAAAAGACGTAACCAGTATGTTCTTCGGCCAATCAGAATAATTTTTCCTTCTCCAATTACACTTCTTAATTTGAAAAATAAAAACAGAAGAATCCACTTCAAATTATATGTATCTCTAATTAATTATAATAACCATTTCCGTATGTACCAGCAAAAGGAAAAGAAAGGCAATTATTGCCCGAGGAGTTGTTATAAATCATAATTCCTTTTCCCCGAGACGTTTTTAATGTCGAAAAAATTGAGAAATGCCCTCATTAGGAAAAATCAACTAAAATAAATAAAATAAATCATTAGTACATTGTAGATCCTGCAGGCTATCCCTTCCCCTTATATATATATATCAATGTCATGAAAATCAATCAATGTTGAAATTAAATGGAAACAACATTGATCGATTTTCATGACATTGATATTTTCCACAAATCTTCTTGGATTGCAGCATTATTGGGCATTCGTTGCATTTGTGTTTTTTATTATCTTCTCCTTTTGTTTATTTTCTCCCTATAAGAACTCTCGGCATTTTCTTTCCGCATATTTTTTTCCTTGACATTTTGTGAATTATGAATGTTTATGTTATATATATATATATATATTTTAAATGTCTTTTATAAATGTGTCATTTTTTCTATGTTTTAACTATATTTTCTGTAAATACTCGTACCTGTTTACTAGCCACAACTGTGTTGTATGTTTATTTTTGATTTGTTGTTTGGTACCGTTCTAATTTGTGGCTTCCGATATTCTTTTCATTTTTCTTCTTATTATTATTTTCTTTCTTATTATTATTTTTACCGTTTTAATGTTATTTAGTTATTATTCAAGAAATCGTGTATTGGACAGTTTGAAATTATGTATAGGAAAATTTGAAACAGTGATAAGTAATTGTGTATAGGTTGATTTAGCCTTTTTCTTGTGATGCAGTGTGTTGCATGTTTAGGTTTTAATTTGTGTATATTTCCTGTATATACATATTTCTGAGCTTTCTTTTTTTCCTCTTTATTTTTTTTTATGATTGTACAGTGAAACTGCTATGAGAGACCACCTCTATTAAGCGACCTCCTCCTCCAACGACCAATATTTAAAGGCACCAACTTTTTACCCTATATACTTAATGTTAAAAAGTCCTCTAGGAGAGACCAGACAACCCTCTATAAGCGACCGGTCCCTTGTCCGAAAATTTTCTTGCCTTTTCCCGCAAAAAAATTCACATTCCAAACCGGTCGGTCGACCTTGACTTATTGTTTGGCGCCCAGAACTGGACAATAAGTGCAAGGAGGGGACTGCAAGTGAAAAGTCGCGTTGCTGATAATCTCTCATTGGTTATCGCGTATAGAGGAAGAATGACAGTACAGATCGGTTGCAATTCTTGTATAGGCTAGAGCTTTAACCCTTCAACCGGCTGAAACGTAGAAAGTCGCTCCCTGATGACTGGTCTAAAACCGGCTCCGTCGTAGAAAGTCGTTCTTCGATTTTTACTCTTAAACCGGCTCAGACGTAGAAAGTTGCTCTCTGTTTATTACCCGAAAACCGGCTCCGAAACATTTGCGTTCACCATTTAGCTACAGAGAGGCCGTTTTCAAAGCATTCAGCTGAAATATTTTTGCCGTTCAAAGGGTTAAACACGTCTAAGAAACGAGTCATTTTAACGTTGGAGCATTCAAGTGATCGAGTCACACAAAAAGGAAATTCGGAGAGGAAGTTGGCTGAAATTTTTAGTTGTTGGAAAACCCAAATCAATAAAATTTTGAAAGACAAAATTACGATTCGTAAAGAATGGGAAAACTTCAAGTTTCGGGGTGTAAAGAGAATGCGTATCTCTATATAAACACTCTTTTTTCAGATATAAAAAATAAATTAGAGAGAGAGGTACTGTCGCAAAAAGAAATTAAAAAAAAAATCCGAAATTTCTTCATATTTTAAGAAAGTTTAAATTTTAAAAAATACGTATGTAGTTGTGCTTATATAATGCAGCAGTTTTCAATAAATAACGCAAACAATTGTTTATCGTGTTTTTTTAATTTATAAAATTTGCAAATTTGCTACACTATTTTTGGGTTAATTCTTTTGGCAATCTATTATTGATACTTCTTTGAGCGACCACCTCTCTTAACGACCGTTTTTTCGTGGAACGAAGGGTGGTCGCTCTAGGGAAGTTTTACTGTATTTTAATTTATGTTATTTGGTAATTAATCAAGAATTTGTGTTTAGGAAAGTTTGAAAGTGCGTATAGGAATTTCAAATTGTGAGAAATTGTATTGGTTAATTTGACTTTTTTTCCTATGAAGCAGTGTACTTTGTGAAGAAATTTTGTACTCGAATTTGCTGGCGTTCTTCGGAATAGTCAGTGGCTCGGTATTTGTATCTCATTAAGGACAGGTCAACTTACTAGTCTTATTAGGTCAACTTAATAGTTCTAGCTATTATTACCTTGGTACATTTATTAGGAAGTGTAAAGTAAGAAAATGCAAGCAGTTAATGGATTCTAGCTGATAATTCGCACTAACTGTGTTTCATCTTAATGATACTCATAAAGGAGTTTGAAAAATACTCAGAGCAATACAAGGCTCGTTGTCGACCAAATCTAATATTGATTACACGCTTTCAGAATTCAGTATTGATGATTGATTAATTAAGATCAGTGTGTTAATATCTTTCATCTAGATAAAATAAAGCAAATATTAAAAATGTAGACATTTTTCAAATCTGTATTTATATTTTTATTCAGTGGCGTGCGGTGTCTCTAATCTACTGTAGCAATCGCGGGCTTTCAGAATACATAAATACCCACAATATTATTCATCAAACTTGACAAATATATAATAATGAAAAGTTGCAGAATGTTGACATCTTGGAAAGTTTTTAATGTGTAGTGATAAAAAAGTAATTTTAATTAAAAACAAGTAGTTAATTAACACACTGATCTTAATTCCACTACTTATATCATTCATCAAACTTTTCAAATATATAAAAGTGAAAAGTTGCAGAATTTTGACATCTTGGAAAGTTTTTAATGTGCAGTGACAGAAAAGTAATTTTATTAAAAAAACAAGTAGTAAAGTTTTTTGCATTTTATTTACCTTCAAAAACAACATAATAAACTTTTTATGAAATAATATTTAAAATAATAATAAAAAACATCTTAGAAATTGTGTCGGCAGTCCAATTTAGGATTTCCCAAAATGGACCACAGATTATCCAGATTAGACAACCAATTTTTTCAGCACAATTAAAGCAAAAATATTTTTTATTCTCTAATTACCTCCAGCACACAATATGTGCTACCAAATATGATATTTTATGCACTATTTCAGTTCTTCTTCGTTTGTTTCCTATGATACGAAGTTACGTAAACTTCAATTTTGTTCTTGTTGAACTAGCATTAGATGTCATTTGATGTCCATTTATGGCTTCTATTATAATTGCTTTGGATTATTCTCTTCCAATTTATGAGGAATATGAGTGATTATAACTACTTTTTGGGTTATTCCTCTGGTTCAAGAAATAGTACCTATTGTTTTAAGGTATCCGAACACGTTCGAAAGTCGATTTTCGACCAAAATTCCATTTCTTTAATTTTTGATGCTTTCGATAGTTCATTCATTTACCTTTCTAAAACATATTTACTTTTGTCGGTACGTTAATTAGAAGATGAGATATTAATTGTTTTATAACAAACCGAAAACCGGAAGTGGGCGTTTAATTAGCCGAAAGTTGTCATTTAAAGGGACAGAAACCTGTCAAAAACTCTTTTAAACTCCTTTTATGCAAGCTAATATGATGTCAGCATATTTTTAGGAATTTTTTTAAAGTTTAGATACATAATTTGAGCGCGTGGAAAAGCTAAAATTTGATTTTTCTCAAAATTAGGTTTTATGCATATTTTTCAAACTTCAAACATGATAACTCAAGATATTATCATTCGATTGTTCTGAAATTTTGTGAACACTTTCTTCAAATGTTTCTCTAGTGAATGACTAGAATAATGTATATTGTAACAATATTTTTTAAATTATGGTCTTTTATTTGAAAAATGACATAGAAAATTTGCTGAAAACCTTATAATGATTGTTCGATTAGCTCTAAAATATTTATTTATCCGAAGAATGTTAAGATTCTAGTACAAGCACTAGTCCATAGTATGTAGTTTATTTTAGTGTTAGTTTTATTTGAATTATTACAAAAGTTTGACCTGTAGCATGTTTGAAGTTTTGGGAAATTTCCTCTAAAAAGCAGCAGAAATTCAAGAATTTTGTAAATTTATAATAATTTATACTCAAAAATCATACTCTAATATTAATCTTTATTAAATTCGAATCTAAAAAACATATTTTGGTGTTTCTATTTCACAATTTAAGAAAAAAGTGCTCCGAACGTGTTCGGATTCCTTAAAAGCTCCAATTTAGGTAACTGTTTGCGATCCAATCTAGTAAATTTTTGGTCAACAGCAAAAAAATAAAAAAAATCCCTAATCTTTTTAAAAATCTATTTCAATAAATTATTACAAAAAATTGTAGACAAACAAGTTTCGTATCCGAGGATATAATAACATATTTTTCCGTTACTTACTTTAGCGAAAACACGATAACTCAAAAACTATGAGAGTTACGGGGATGAAATTTGGTATCCGGTCTATACACATAATTTGTAGGTTTCTATTAAATTTGGACAAAATCTGTCCACTGGAAGTCTGTCTGTCCGCGTTGATGTGGACACTATAACTCAAAGGCTTGAATAGCTAGATAGATAGAATTTGGTACACAATTTTATCATCAGGAATGTAGGTACATATAAGATTTTGGGACAAATCCGTCAAAGGATTGACTGTCTGTCCGTCTGTATAATCGCATACTTCCGAAGGCAATATCTTATAAAAGAAATGACTTAGATAAATGCAATTTCGTATGTAGTCTTGCAACTCTAATTGTAGATTCGTGTCCTATTTTCGTTTAAATCGGTTTAAAAATAAGTCTTTGAAATTGCCTATTCGGTTTTTTCCACATTCTACGACGCAAAAAAAGGCACGAACACTGGAGAGTTTTCCCCCCCTTAGAGAATACCGCACTTTTTTGGTGCGCGGCGTATACAACGCCTTCGCTTTGTGTACTTCGTATACGAGAAAGTAGCCACCGGGAGTGGTCTCCCGGAAACTTTCTCGCATACGAAGTACACAAAGAGAAAGTATTGTAATCATAGAAGAAATTCGAACTCGAGATTTTGACGAATCTCCACGTTTTAGATCTCCCTGAGTCCGAAAAACACAACTTTGGAATTATGTCTGTCTGTCTGTGAACACGATAACTCAAAAACTATTAGAGCTACAGAGATGAAATTTGGTATGTGATCTTGACACATAATTTGTAGGTTTCTATTAAATTTTGGACAAAATCCGTCTACGAAAAGTCTGTCTGTCTGGCTGTCCACGTTCATGTGGGCACTATAACTAAAAAACTTGAATAGCTAGATGGATAAAATTTGGTGCACAGTTTTATCATCATGAATGCAGGTCCGTATCAAATTTTGGACCAAATCCGTCGATGGGCTGATGGTCTGTCGGTTTGTATAATCGCATATTTTTAATCGCAATAATTTCTTAACAAAATTACTTAGATAAATGAAATTTAGTATACGGCCTTCATACCTTAATTGTAGATTTGTGTCCAGTTTCTGTTTCAATCGGTTATGAAAAAAGGCGTTCGAATTGCTTATTCAAATTTCTTACTTAAGCGCATTATTTCCGTCTTGGCGAGCGTGACCTTGACGCGCGCTGAAGGAAACAATTGGATAAACATTGCATTCTGTGTTACAGCAAATTCTAATTTTTTATCGACGACGGGAAAGGTAGGTAGCCATAATTGCCAAGCATTGATGCGTAACGTTCAGATGCTAAATAAATAAATCACGAATAGAGGGGGTACGTATTTAGCTTCTTTTACTCTGATAAAAAAAATCAATATTGCTTAAGCAATCTTATAAAATGAATACGTGGAATAATAAAAAAAGATGCGAGTCTAACCCTTTTTAGCCCAGTCACATTTTAAAGCTGATTTTACTTTCTTAATTATATCATTTTCTTCTTTCACAGAATTATAAAATTGGCCGCAAGTCATTTCAAAATTGTAATGACACAGAGTCATACTGTAATGACACAGAATGACACTAGGAAGAAACCGGAACAAATAATGATGAAGGACTGATTAGTGAAATACGGTGACAGTCCCGTATATATGGGACTTATGGCTACCCTAGGGAGAGGGAAAATTACGAGAAAGTTTAGGGGAGACCACTGGTTTATATCGCGCTGAATATGTACTGGGAAGTTAAATTACAACGAACGGCGGCTGAATACGAAATCCGTTCTGCCGTTCATCCCATAGCGACAAAGCAAACGCGATCGCTCTTCTGAGAGTTCTCGAGAGTACAGAAATTGCAACACACAACTAGACAATACAGCGTCTGAGAAAACAACTTGCTTACTGAAGCACTGCTTCACTTACTCCGGTTGAATACACGCCATTGTAATTTTATTTAATTTCATTAAGTTCCAAAATCAGTTAATGCGTCAAATATGTATAAATAACGGTAAATGTTCAAAAATTGATTAAATATTTTTGCTTCCTTGTATGAAATTTGTAGGATCTTTCAATAGGAATTTGGGGCCGCGGTTGTGCAAAGCGTTAAGGTCTCGGGCCGGAGGGATCCAAGTTCGAAACCCAATTCCACTGAACATCCGCCGTGTATGTGGGCCTTCTGGAAGTTAAGCATTGAATATCTAAAAAGACAAAAAAATAATAGAAGCAATTCAATTGGTGTGCGCAATTGGTGCAATTGTCTATAACGATAACCTGACTATAAACATATTTTCTAGGTCCCTACAATATCGTTATAGACAGGTTTTACTGTATATACAAATAAATAGCGGATTTTTTTATGAATTCCTATTAAGATTAGTGTAGTTATATTATCGTCCCGTTTTAAAGCAACACGAAAGCTAGTTTGGAACGAACCTCGAAATTTTAAACCGCGGTCAGATGAAGAGGACGACATCTGAGCTGTCACCCCGTTTCCATACTTCCGCTCCACACCAGAGGGAGAACGTTTGGCCCTCCTACGTATGAGTTAACTTGCAGAATAAAAAAATATTAAAAAAGGGGATTATAAATGTGGAAGGGTAAAAAATAATAGTAGACAACGACAAGAAGTAAGAATCTGGTGAATGACTTCATCAGAGGCCAGACATTCATGCAGATTCAAAAATGGAATAGGTTTTCTGTAGAGGAAAAATACTTTAAGGTCTGATATTTAATATCCTCTTTTGACCTGAACTTAAACCGGGATGTATTGGAAAGAAAAACATTTATCCACAAAGAAGAAATTAAAGACAATCTTCTGAACAAAGTTTGAAAAGAAGGGTTTAAAATCTTACCTCTTATAACATATGGGGAACAAAGGGGGACGCTTTACCATACGTGTGTTACAATGCAAACAATGCAAATAGATGCGTGCACGTATCTCCATTTAGTGACGGAAACACTAACAAAGGATTTGAAATTTTTTTTGTAAATTTTTTCCTAAAGATTTTTTAGCGTTTTTATTATTTTTTAAATTTTATTTTTGATTTTTTATATAACATTTTTTTGACATTTTTATGCATTTTTATAATTTTAATTACAATTATAAAAACTACAATTATAAAAATTACAATTATAAAAATTTTAACTACAATGCCTTGTTTGCATTGTAACACACGTATGGTAAAGCGTCCCCCTTTGTTTCCCATATGTTATAAGAGGTAAGATTTTAATTCCTTCTTTTCAAACTTTGTTCAGAAGATTGTCTTTAATTTCTTCTTTGTGGATAAATGTTTTTCTTTCCAATACATCCCGGTTTAGGTTCAGGCCAAAAGAGGATATTAAATATCAGACCTTAAAGTCTTTTTCCTCTACAGAAAACCTATTCCATTTTTGAATCTGCATGAATGTCTGGCCTCTGATGAAGTCATTCACCAGATTCTTACTTCTTGTCGTTGTCTACTATTATTTTTTACCCTTCCACATTTATAATCCCCTTTTTTAATATTTTTTTATTCTGCATGTTAACTCATACGTAGGGGGGCCAAACCTTCTCCATCTGGCGTGGAGCGGAAGTATGGAAACGGGGTGACAGCTCAGATGTCGTCCTCTTCATCTGACCGCGGTTTAAAATTTCGAGGTTCGTTCCAAACTAGCCTTCGTGTTGCTTTAAAACGGGATGATAATATAACTACACTAAACTTAATAGGAATTCATAAAAAATCGGCTATTTATTTGTATATACAGTAAAACCTGTCTATAGCGATATTATAGGGATCTAGAAAATATGTTTATAGACAGGTTATCGTTATAGACAGTCTGAGGGTCCAATTTTTATGTGCTTTCGGCATTTATTAATATACTAGCATATTCTATTGCGCTTATTGATTCATCTTACAAATAATCGCGAATATAAAAGTGTATTTTATAAACATATCAAATATACAATTTTATATCCCAAATCTTTTAAGACCTTCAAAATGTGAATTTTAGTAGAAAACGTTTTCAGCATCGTCATTTACAGCACCTTTAAATCGCTTTCGTTTGCTATCACTTTACTAGCATCTCCAATGTTTTTCTTTTTTTTCAAGAATATAGCTATCATCGAACGCAAAATTCCTTACTTTTTAGCAACATCAACTTCATAGGTTCTAGATCGATTTCCGAAATTATTTCCCAGATAGCACGCACACTTGAAACAAGTGGGATTTTTCATGATATTAGCTTCTCATGACAAACTTGATGCGGCAACTTTGCAGCAAACTAGCTGCAAAGTAACAAAGCATAATCGACCAACCCACTTGCAAAATAAGTTTGCTGTGAAGTTGTTATGACAAACTTCACACCACGATTGCGAAACAAGTTTGCTGCAAAGTTGGTACGTCGCACTTGCTTGATACAGTTGTATATATCCGGTTTTGATCTTTGTCGCTGTTTAAAAAACATCCGATTTTTAATAGCAACTCCTAGACCGTCCTTCTTTTTATTAATTCAATAAATCAATGAAAATTTGTAAAAAATGAACTAGTTATTTTTATTAAAATAGTTGAAAAATTCTCTGTCTTTTCACTCAATATAGAACTCGCACTTTAAAGAAAACTATATATCGCCTTTTTCTTAATGCTGAAATTTTAACGTTCATAAACAAAATTAAAACAGTCAAAAAACAGTAAATGTTTATTAAAAAAATAAGAACTTGCATTTTTTCCCATATTTTTAAAAGTAATTACTTTTGAACCCTAATTTCATCATTTATTCTACTAGCAAAACGTAGTTATTAGTGAAAATCGCTTTATCTTTGACTTCAAATCATATTCTCAACTCAAAATTTAAAAAATTAATGAAATCGAGAAAACAGTTTAAAACAAAACGTGTAGATGCACCGATCTATTAGCGCAATCTATCTTCCTCTATCAGAGTTCCGCTGGCGGAGTGGCTTAGGCGCCTGGCTATAAAATGGGTTGTCGGGGGTTTGAATCAGAGGCTTGTCTGCGTAATCTATTTTTGATATAGTTTGCAACGAATTTGACGCAACAAGCTTGCGGCGAGTTCGACTTGTGGTGACTAACTCGTTTGCAGTAACTTGTTTCAAGCTTGCACTCTTGCTGTGTCAAATTTGCTGCAAACTAAAATTGCTCTCTGGGTTGTAGCTTTTTCCAAATGCCAACAGTTTGCCACCGTGTCATCCTAGATTCAAATTGATGACACATCGGAAGTGAATTTCAAGGAACAAATGGTCAGTTCATTGTGCTAAATAGCGAATTAATAGGTTAGTGCATACCAAGAGTCGGTGCAAACAAATGGCCTAGTAGCACTAAGATATTGAACAATATTCGCAATATTGTATAATATTGTACAATATTGTACTATATCGAACAATATTCGGAATATTTTAAAATATTGTACAATATCATATAATATTATATAACACCGAGGAATATTGTACATTATCATATAATATTATATAGCATCGAACATTGTACAATATCATATAATATTATATAACATCGGACAATATTGTACAATATCATATAATATTAAATAACATCGGACAATATCGTAAAATATCATATAATATTATATAACATCGGACAATATTGTACGATATCATATAATATTATATACATCGAACAATATTGTACAATATCGCACAACATGTTGTGCTACCTGGGTATCTGAGCACATTTTAATCGCTAGCCTTCCCAACTCCTTCGGATCTCTCTGCTGCAACAGGCTCCGGTTTCTAATCCCCTCACCCTATTTCCCTGCGTTCTGACATTCTTGACAAAAATCAGAAGCAAGAAAAGACAAAAAAACTTACTTTCTGATGCAGAAAAAAGAGAAGAAGGAATACATCTTCAACCCCAAAGGTACAATTTCGAAAAATGGCGCCGGAAGACATTCAAAACAAAAAAATACTGAGGAGGAAGCCAGTGAGGTCTGATTCGCTTGCCTTCACATTACTTTTTAAAATGTTCTCTTAAGGGGACATGCGACTGTTAAACCTCGAAAATTTTCGATTTTATGAAATATATATATTATTTCCCTGTATTTTCTGAACAATTTAAAACAATCCGCGTTAAAAAATTCTCACAATTATGAAATTTATGAAGGAAAATGTATCAGCTATTCAACATAAACATTCATTATGGTCATATCTTTAAAGCGTTGTACTTCAAAATGTGTTTTGTTGATATTACTCGCACGGTATCTCAAGAACTATTGAATATTTTTACATAACATTTTTACTGAATATGTATTGTGCAACGTTCGACAAATTTAACCACATTTTTATACACATTTTCTCCAAAGAAATTTTTTCGGTGATTAGAAAAGTTGAAATTTTAACAATTTTTAACATTTTTATTTTAAATTGGTATATAAAATAGAAAATAAATTTAAATGTTAATAAAGTGAGGTTCAGTTTCTTAAACAGACTTTTTGTATTACTTAGAAACCCAAATATTGAATATAGACAAATATTTTATCCGTAACCCAGGTAGCACAGAAATATTATATAATGTTTGCACAATGTTATACAATATTAGAACACCTAGGAACACCGAATACTGTAATAAAGTATTGTATTGTATGTATCAGTATTTCCGAGATACTAAATTTTCACAAATAATATAAAAACAATGTTTATTTATAAAAATCTTCATTTTAACTCAGGATATCACTCGATTGGAGGTTTTATTACAAAAACACCACTGAAACAATTATTCTTTAAGCTGCTGAATATTATATCATACTATACAATACAATGCACATGATATTTTAATTTTTACATTAAACAGCATTGATCAATATTTTAAGGTGAAGTTATTCTCATGTCCGACAGATGGCAGCACAAAAATACCGTAGCACTTTATTATTCAGCGTTGATTCTTATTTTGAGGTGAAGTTATTCTTATGGCCGCCAGATGGCAGCATGGAAATACAATAACACTATATTATTCAATATCCAGAAATAGTATTTAAAAAATTTTTCATTTGAATAATAATGTTTACATAATCATTTTGTTTTACTGTATATAAAAGGCGGGCCGGATTCAACTAAGGAAGCTAACCATAAAACAGCTCTCACGATATGGATGAAAAAAAAATTGAGTGTTATTCTCATTGTAAAAATATGACGTGATTTTTTGTTCCGAATCTTGTATTTGATTTTCAATCAATACTGTTATTATAAATGTTCAAGGCGTCTCGTAATACATTGAAAGAGGAATAAATAAATTTCGAAATTATTTGAAAACCTTTCAAACATATTATTATAATTACTTTTAAACCTTATTGCCTTTTAATTTATTAAATTATCAAACTTAGATATAAGAGCTAAAATTGCTTCCTCTTTGACTTCTAATTTCATTTTGAACTCGAAATTGTAACGATAAAAGATAATTTAATTAAGAAAACTATTCAGATTAATTGTGAATGAACATGAAATTTCGTAGAGATCCAAACTTTGTAACTACATTTCATTATCATCATTTACGCTCCCTGATTTAAGACTAGCTGGTGCAGAGGTAAGGTTCCTGGTTAGCATGCAGAAGGCCCCGAGTTCGAAGCTCGCTGTAAGTAGAGGTGTTCTAAAAATCACAAAGTGTTACCAATAAGTTCTGCATATTGAAATTAAGTGGTTAACTTTTTTTCATGCTTCCAAAATGTATTTTTAAAATATTCACTATAATGTTATATTATATAATATAGCTAAGGAAACTTCTTTCTATCTCTCTTTTCTCTTTCTCGGACTTTCAGTATAGTACAATATTATTTAATATGGTATAATATTATACAGTATTATGTTACATTATCCAATATTATGAAAAAAACATTGTACAGTATTGAAAAAGTCTTACGTTTTACATTGTTTCAATATTGAGAAAAATATTGTACAATATTACTTTTACGAATTTTATGACATAAGACAATATCTTATGCTACGTGGGAATAATACGCGCAAGTTGACTATGTCATTTTTCTCCAAAATTAATACCCGTATTTATTACTCTCTCAAAAAATACATACCATTACGAAGATCTGAAAATGTGTGCACTATAAGAGAAAAATAAGATATTTTTCCAGAAAAAATGTGAATTTGTAAATTGCATTGTTTCAGAGATATAATGTATCGAATTTGACAGTTTTTACCCATTTTTTCGAGGTTTAAGAGTCGTATGTCCCCTTAATTATACATCACAGATCGCAAAGAAAACAATGCATTTGATATCGTTGCTACGCGCGTATGTCTATTCTCAAAGACAGGCTAAAGAGCTAACAGAGAATACGCTATGATTCCGGCGCTGCACCGATGAATGACGTAGCTCGTGTTTCTACGCGTCTTGGGGTTACTTTCTATTAGAATTCGCCAAGAACCAGAAATAGATATTTTTACTTCCTGTGCGCCAAAGTTTAGCATTCAAAGCAAAACTTTTGTAGATGAATTCTCTTTTTTTTCCTATTACATTGTTTTTAAGTGCATAATTTGAGCATTATAATTAAAGGATGTCTGAGAAATATCAATAGTAGAAACTTGACACAATATTTAAAATTGAATCCAGCAGAAGATTCTATGCAAAAAAAAAAGAATTGATTACACCAACCATGCTTTCATGTTGTCATCTTGAAATAAAGGACGCATAAAGGTTTTAGTAATTAAATGGAAATTTAATAAAAAACTTAAATATTTACATTGAATAATAAACGAATTGCAACTCAAATTCTAAATTATATATTCAGTAAAACTTTTTTTCATTCTTCTAATACGGAGTTTTGAGAAGTTAAGATATGCACATTGACTGTTTTATATTAAACAGCACAACCAAAAGCTTTATATTCTATTGTAAATATTTTTATTAGCGCGCTTATAATATTTTTAATTGCATGCAAAAATTTTTCTAACACACTATCGCACAATTGAATCCGTTAAATCTGGAGTTTAACATTTATTTTTTATAGATAAACAGATTAAGACAAACATATAAGATGCAGAAAACAATATTCTGTGTTATATGCTGGACAGCATTATATATATATATCAAAACAAACTTAGAAACACAAGACAAAAACTCAAAACAAGACAAAACTCAAGACAAAATGGCAAAAATAGACAAAAACCAAAATAAAATTGAAAAATATCATAGCGAGCCGCTCGTCAGGAAGAGAAGCTCGCTCATGATATTAATTTGTGCTTTTTTCTGCTAACGACAAACGAAATCCGTTAAAAATTGCCCTCATCCCCTCTAAAAGCACAAGACAAATAAAAATGGAAGAATATTTATATATATATATATATCAACAGTGTCTCTTTTTATTATGATATATTTTCATTTGATTTCTTTGGTTTTTTTTGCATCGCCTTCATATTTCACTTAACATATTTTTGAGTTTTATTTTGATGTATATTGTTATATATACGCACAAAAAAGAGATCATATCAATTAATAATTTCAAAAGCAGCGATATTTTAGAAGTTGCTACCATATAAAAAATGATAAAAAAAAAGAAATTAATTAACAGCAATAAATTCTGTTACATTTTCTGAATAATCATAATCACACCAGCACCAGGAGAGATTACTCGCCAAATATAAACTCCGAAGAGGCAAATAAAAAAGGCTTTTTCCCAAATGCTCCAAGGTCATTTTGGTTCCGCGTAAATTCAGACACAAGGCGGGAAAAAAAGATTTGAGAAATTAAATAACACACGTTTTGAAAATAGATTTTTAATGCAGAGAATATCGGTTATTGTTCTTTAAAGAAAAATTCTGTTCAAATATGAAATTACTTTTAAAATGCATTAGGACAATTGAGGGACTATTTCATTCGGCGGAAGAATACAATCTCTAGCTTCCACTATATTATATTCCTGAGTTGTCTTGGACTATAAAACATCGAAAAGTATTATTGTAAAATATACTTTAAAACATTTTTAAAAAATTATTATGATTAAACAAAGAAAATTGCATACGGAAATAAAATTTATATCACTGACAAAATAATTCTTTGCAATTTAGGTGGTATAAAAATTGTTTTATAAGAGAATATGCTCCGAAGTTATTGGGGAAAAAGTTGAAATTTCGATTAATTTTTAATTAAAAATCTAATGAAAGTTTTGAAAATCCATTACTTAATGTGCATTTACTCCCCAAGAAGTAATGTTCATTAAACATCGATAGTTCAGTTATCGATAGTGCAGTCGATAGTTTTCCCAACTATTGAATGAAACTATCGATACTATTGATAGTTCCTGTCGATAATTGCAGTAGATAGTTTTAAAACTATCGACTCAAAATGCACCTATCGATAGTATTGCTTGAGAGAAAACTATCGATAGTTTTGAGAAAGTTGATACTATCGATAGTTCTGAGAAAGTCGATACTATTGATAGTTTTGAGTAAGTCGATACTATCCAC
>BGPR01010363.1:18423-32643 GCA_013235015.1 Araneus ventricosus | reverse complement strand
ATCGATAGTTTTGAGAAAGTCGATACTATCGATTGTTTGAGTCGACAGTTTTGAGAAAGTCGATACAATCGATAGTTTTGAGAAAGTCGATACTATCGATTGTTTGAGTCGACAGTTTTGAGAAAGTCGATACAATCGATAGTTATGAGAAAGTCAATACTATCGATTGTTTGAGTCGATAGTTCCGAAAACCCGATACTATCGACTTTGCTTCGATAGTATCGATAGTCTATCGATGTTTAAGGAACACTGCCAAGAAGTAAATAGTGCCAAATTTGGTAGCTCGATGTCCAACGGTCTGCCCTATGGAGCGTACATGAATTCTAAGCGTAACGCATTCCATAATTTTCAGAAAATATACCAGAATAAAAACACTATCATAATGAAACAAATACGAATTTATTAAAATATGATACAGAGGAAGAAATCCAGAAAAAAATTATTTCTTAAGAATTCAATTTAGTCACAATTTCAAAACAAAACTTTCTTGAAATTAATTAAAAATATAAAACAGTTAAAACGAGCATGTGTTCGACCCATAAAAAGGTATGGAGAGTTTTATGTATCATAAAACTCAACGTCTCGGTTTCGCAAAACACTATAGAACGTCTGGTGCAACTAAACTTAATAGATTCGGAAGTGGAAGATAAAGAGTTGTTTAATGAGAAAGAGAATGAGTTTTCAACAGGAAAGCGGTTTCACATTTCATTTTGAAGATAGTTTCTTCTGTCTAATTTTAAAATTGTTATCGGGAAAGTTTTAGAATTTTTTCAGCCATTTCTTTCTCCGTATAGAAATAAATTTTAATAAAACACTCATGATTCGTATTAGTGTAGAAAAACTAATATAAAAATTGAAATTTCCTGACTTAAATGTTTTAAATGTTTCTTTTAAAACGTTCTAGTGTTTTCTAAACAAAGAAGAATTCTAATAAATTTTTGTCGTTCTAATTTCAAACAACATTAAGGAAATGTTTATGTATTAGAAGTAAGGATTATTTTCTTAGTTTTATTTTTTATAGACATTTTTAGATTACCCAAACAAAGATTATTTATAAAAAAATTAAGTATAAACAATGTAAATGTTTTTAAATATTGATACGCTTTAGTAGATTTTCTTTAGTTTTAAGTGAACGTTATACTTGACTTAAAATGCTTTTTACACACTTTAATTTAACTTAATATACTTCATGTTTGGAAAAGTGAAATTTTGGATTTTTTTTTACTCGCTTCCCGAGGTGCTAGACGTTTGAAATATTTGACACTTATAAATTCTCGATGGCAATACACTTTTTGGATGTTTGGAGAAATTAATCATCAGTTAATTCTATGAATTTAAGTGCACTCCCGATTATCCGGGTTAATCACCGGGAGGGATCGCACGGACAATAGAAAAACACGGATAATCCGAAAACTCCTTTTTATTAAAGAAAAAATCAATATCAGCACAAAAATATAAAAATTACTTACATTTGCATGCTGTATAACATCAAACTAGGAATTTTCCTTTTAACATTTACTGCTTAAAAAAATTTGTTATGCTTCTTTGCTTCTGCCGTTTGTTCATCTCTTGTCGTATATCGACATATATTTTACAAACCGCAGTAATGTCACCGTAATCAAATCCTCTTTGTCCCATATAATCTAACAAAGTTTCCACAGATTGTAGAGCAGCAGAATGAGAAATTGTATCTCCCTCATTTAGTACAACTTCTGCATCAGTACTTGATGATTCTCCATTATCAAATTTTTGAAGGCTTTCTAAATTTTTGTTTAGCATTTAAAACGTTTCGTTTCACACCACTTATTTTTACCAGTAAAAATTTTACGCTAGTAACTGACGATAAACAAGACGCAAAAACTAAAGAAACACGTGCGAAAGTGAAAGCGAACGAAGAAGTTAAAGAATGACGTGTCAGGAAGAAGCGTGTTCGTACGTGAATGAGCTCGCAGGAAGTGGATTATTCATTTCTCGGAAAATTAGGGGTTGAATCGGTAGAGATTGCACTTGGAGGAGGAAAAAAAATATTTTTTAGCCTCCGCGGATCACTACTTTCACGGAATGAATCTCTCGCTCATACATCAACATCGATTTTACATGCGTGAAAATGTTTCTCTTTAAATTTTTTGTGAGTCCGGAATGAGCACGGATAATCCGCAAACCGGATAATCTGCGCACGAATAATAGAGATTATACTGTAATTATATTTTTATTCCGTGAAATTGGTACTCTGTGACGCCACCTAGTGGGGAGTTTGTGAAAAATTTAAATTCACAATATTTATATTGATGAATTATAAATCTTAGACTGAAAAGAAAAAAATAACTGATTGAAAAAATTCTACTTTTCAGTACATTAATAAAAGTGTGTTTTAAAAAACTGTTTTTATTAAATTTACCTGGACTGCATTTAAACTAGATTTTCATTTGCAGTAAGAAAAATTATTTTATATAAAACTTTTGGTTCATAAAAATATAGGAGAAACTAGCTGGTTTAAAGGCTCTGCCAGTAATTTTAATTCAGTCATGGACACTTGATAGACATGTAGTACATTTATGCATATTCCGGAGGTTTTAAAAATTAGGTTTCGGGTTTTTTAAACCTATCTATACTTATAAAAGGCAATGTTTGTGTGTGTGCGTGTGTGCATGCATGCAATGTCAAAACGAATCTATCGCACTTACAACCTTGAAATTTGGCACACAGGTAGTCTTAATGGTGACTTGATGCACCTCGAAGCCGGAATTTTAAAATTTAATCTAAAAAATTTTTTTTATTTAGTGTTTTGTGTTGTTTTGGGTCATTTGCAACACGCTTACGGCTGTAGTATCTTTTCTAATAATCGTTGAAAAGCAATCAATGCACCATCGGATAGAACAAACAATTTTCTTTCTAATGAAATTTGTTTTGAGCTTCAGACGGAAGTTACTGAATTTTGAGCAATTTTTAAAAAATAGTCAGTTTTGCCATCGAAATTTTATTTTTGTTTTTTAAATTTGTTGCATCCGACGTTCTAATAACACTATTATTTTCCATTTTTTTCAGCTTATGACTGGAACGGTTCTCTGGGATTTAAAACAAGAACGGTCAAAATATCTCTTCTCGTTTTTTTAAAATTAATTTTTCCTGTTCAGTTGAAAGGTATTTTTCCTCTAGCGAACTTCCTCCCGAAATACTTCTCCGGAACGTTGCTGGCAATTTCATTGGCTGACGGGGCAGAGAGCAGGTGACGTCATAACCTTCAATTAAATGACTTCGATTATTATTTTCGTATTCGACTTTATATTTTGCTTGCTGTATAATAACCATTTTCACGTTGCAGTTTTTAAATATTTTTTTCTGATTAACATACTCTGTATTGTTTTTCTACAATTGAAATGTCATTATCGCGAAGAAAAATAAGCGGGAAAATCAATAATGTGTATCTTTTGTTTTGTTTTCAGAACCTTTCACGTCATTGTGGGCGTTTTTTATTTTTATTTTGTTGATGCCCTGATGCCACGGGCAACGCCGTGCGCGTAATGCTAGTCTACAATAAATATAGAGTAAAACTTCGATTAATATCGTCATTCATTTAACCGTCAGTTTCTGTTCGTAATCGTTTAAAAAGCAAAAACTTACGTAGGTTTATAGAATTACAACGATATAAATACGAATTAAGGGAAGTCTTAAATGTGAAAGAGTTAAAAATACAAAAATAATAACAAACAACGAATAGGAGTAAGAATCCGGTGGATGACGTCATCAGACGCCATTCATCCATGCAGATTCAAAACCAGAATAGGTTTTCTGTAGAGGAAAAAGACTTTAAGGTCTGAATTTAATATGAATTTCCTCTAAGGCCTGAACCTATCCCGGAATATATTGGAAATAAAAACATTTATCACATTTTCCAATATATTCCGGGATAGGTTCAGGCCTTAGAGGAAATTCATATTAAATTCAGACCTTAAAGTCTTTTTCCTCTACAGAACACCTATTATGGTTTTGAATCTGCATGGATGAATGGCCTCTGATGACGTCATCCACCTGATTCTTATTCCTATTCGTTGTTTGTTACTATTTTTGTATTTTTAACTCTTTCACTGTTAAAACTTCCCTTAATTCATATTTATATATTTATACTTCGCAATTTTTTCCTGAGTGTTGCCAGAGCCGGCCCGAACAAAAGCGGGGTCTGGTGCAGAGTTGATTTGCGGGGCCTTGAACCTGATTTCGTAAAACAAAATATTTTATTGCATTAGGATTTTATGATTAGGATTGTTTTCACGGATGTCATACAGTGTAATTTGAGTTTCGCGATTTTTTTTCAATAACTGTTAATTGTCGTCAGTTTGTTGGACATTTTCGGTTTTTAAAAATTCTGCAAGGGAGTTACTTCTGTTTTCAGCAATTTTCTTTCTTTTTCTATGTTTTTCTTAAATTTATCAGATCCACACATGTGTTTCCTTCCGGCATCTCTGTCTCTAGTCATATTCCGAAATTGTCCAAAAATAATATTTAAAAATTAAGATCAATTTTTTAGTAGTATGATTACAACAAACAACAATGAAATATATTATTTAGTAATTTTCAGTAATATATTATATTAAGCATTTGTCTTCAATTTAAATATACGAATATTTTATTTATTTCCCCACCAAACGTACGATGTACTATCATCCGTTACAATGCAAGCATAATGAAACACATTGTTTTTACTTTTCTTACTCTGTTTTGGCATATATCGCGCGATTATATTCAAATGCATGTATATTCCGATTAAAATAAAAAAATTAGAATGCATTTTTAATTTGCAAAATCAGTCAGCTGCGCGGGGCCTTTAGAAAACGCGGGGCCTAGTGCGGCCGCGCCGTTTGCACCGCCCTCCGGCCGGCACTGAGTGCTGCAGCACTTGCGCACACCAATTAAATTGCTTCTATTATTTTTTGTCTTTTTAGATATTAATATTCATAGAATTACAATACAATTCTGTACATAACTACTCTTATATTGGAGTTTATATTGATCGTTTTGTAAAATTAAATACAGCATGTATGTATTATTCCCTTTTAAAGGATTTTATTTTCTTTTTCGTCCAATGCTAGCAGCGAAATCACGTTACTCTACATATACATAGAGAGATTTCTGTTATCCGTCTATCCGGTTATCCGTCACACCCCTGGTCCGGACGATGACGGTTAATCGAAGACTTATTGTATAACTATCACTAACTACAGTGTGTTACTCGTATTAATTATGTAACAGTCTAACTAAAATTAACAATAGTTGTGTAATTATTGTATAGAAACCATATGTATATAATAGCTAACAATTACAATTATCTCTTCGGAACAGATAACGATGGAGGAAATTGAGTGAAATGACGACGTGAAGGCAAATTCAGTAATGATATGTAATTTATAATACTATATTGCGCAGTGATATTATTCTGCGTAAGTCAAATTTTGACTCTATTTTGAATAATTAAATAAGAATTAGATATTTGACTTGATCTTGGTAAGCTTTAATTGCAGAAATTCTAAGTAAGCAATTACTATTTTGTGATTAGTCGTATTTAAAATTTAACTTCAGAATAAATTTTCTGAATGATGTTTTCCGTATTCCTTATTCTCGATTAATAAAGATATCGGCATATACGGTGGATCAATAAAAAGATCATGGAGTTGGGAAGTAAAATAAATATACATTTAGGTAAATAATTTTCGAATTTATTTAGAAGCAAAATATTACAGTGAAATTGTTGTGGGAAGTTGAATTTTATTTATCATTAATTAACCGTCATTTTCTTATTTAGTTTCAAATTCTAGATTCGAGAAAGATTTTAAAGCAGTGGAAAAATGTTTAAAAGCCAGTTTGAAACATCTTTGAGAGTGTGCTTTGTTACACTACTCTGTTCATTTCAAACCCTGCGATAGAAAAAAAAAAAGAAAATATTTAGCCGTTTCATTACACATGCGCAGAAGAAGGATATCTGAAACGAGCTGAAATGCAGTTCTTCAAAAGCTTTACACCTCTCCGAAGAAATATATACCGTAAAATGGGGTTACTTTGCACCGATTTTCATGACTTCCGACAGAATTTTCAGATTAGTTACAGGTATTTCTCGAAAAGAAAGGCTTTTCTAATTTTTCTTTCCTCATTGAGGGATATTAGAGAAACGTTTTGCATCCAAATTTGGATCATAGAGTGATTTAATAATTAATTATGATTTTTCGAAATTGTGGTGCAAAGTTACCTCATAGGTGGGGATACTTTGCACTGGTTAATTTTTTTACTATATTACAAAAACAAATTGTTTGGATGCAATTTTAGATATATTTATTGAAAGCCTGGGGGGGGGGGGGATTATACCAGAAAAATTTATTCCATAAATGCCTGATTATAATTAACAATTTTACGTCATTGCATTCGGTCAAATCAAGATGACGTTATAGAAATCCTTTTATCTAATTATTTCCGGATGTGTTATTAATATACCTATCTATTACCCCACCTTCTCAGTAAGATAAACGTTTATTATCATTTTAAGATCTATACTATTGACAGGAAAACCGAAGTCATTGACTTGGACTACACATTGCAACAGTCTCATTGGAGAAAACCAGGGGATTTCCATGTTTAGTTATATGAATTAGCTTTCTTTTGTAACAAACTGTTGACTTGGGGTACTAAAAATATTTCTGCCTCTTTAAAAAATACCCTAAACGTGTGAAAACTCGTTAAATCAAACTTCTACTGTCGCTGGAGAGAACTACATGAACCTACAAGTCTCTAACTTCCTTTTATACACCCTGGGCATGTCTGAAGTTTAAGCAAACATTGTTCTTATTATTATTTAATACAAAATTAAATTAAAAACTAAGAGGTGTTGCTGTTTATCAAAAATTTCCATGGTGCAAAGAATCCCTCCTTTTAGGTGCAAAGTTACTTCAGGTCATAAGAAAATTAATTACAATTTAACTAACAAATATAATTGGCATTCAAAGCAATAAAATGAAAGATAGGCTAATTCACATTTAAATGCACTTGCCTTCAGAAATGTCATACTTTTCCAACCAGAAACAGATTTGTCAGCACTAAAGTTTTCGCTGAAAAATTCTCTTATTGTCTTTTCCTTCTGGAACCTCCTGAATGATTGTTATATACGTTTAAGGAATGAAATACGCTAGTCAGTGTTCCGAAGAAGTTAGAAAAAAATCTCAATCCCGTACCCTTAATCAGTTGATCTCTATTTCACTTTTCACACAAATTTTGCACTGGTGCGAAGTTACCTCCACTCGTGCAAAGTAACTCCGTTATACGGTACCTTTCCCCCCTGAAGACTGAAAGCCTTAAAATGAAAATTGAGTTAAATTACTGATGGAAATAAATAATATGAGCAAAATTACGTAAATTAGTGACTGAATTGATACACTGAAGAGTGTGCAGGGGGGGATGAAGCTGTTTCGCAGTGCTTATACACGACAGAGGATCTAGGTAGAGTCATTAAGCAACGACATTGATATCAAGTTGATATACACGTCGTCGTATATACTTAATAGAAAATAATTCTTCGGATTAAAAGTGTTTACCAGTTTGATTGTAGTTATGTGTCCAAATCGTGGAAGACCAATCTCTGGGGGGAACGAAAAGTTCAAGCTACCTTCGGCTCTCCAATGTAGAGCCGTTAATCATAAGCGAATGCGTGTCTCCAGTTGGTCAACGCCAGGCCATGCTGAAGCTTTACCTCAGAGATCTATGGGCACCGTTGTAAGGCTTGCTGTTTCCAGCTATATGGTGCCGTAATCGTGAGCACCACAGGCTGTACTGCCTGGATGTAAATGCCATACAAGAAACATTCCCTATCCATTCTCAAATTCAAGAAGTAACAACGTCGAGTCGTGCTATCACATGCTATTATTCTTCAAATTAAAAGCCAATACCGAAGTTCAAACTCTGGAATCGATGGATAACATTCGCCATTACCTCCAGTAGCACGGAGATATTGTACAATATCGTAGGATATAGCGCAATATTAGCAATATCGAATAATATTGCTCAATGCCGAATTATATTGTATAATATCGAACAATATTCTGCAGTATCGTGCAGCATGTTATTCTACCTGGAACAGTAAGGCTTAAAGCTGAATGCATCAGTTATTACTACATGCAGAAACGGAAAGGTTATCTCGGAAACATTCTAAATGCAACCTCAATTTGAAAATTTAACTGCATCCAGTCCCCAACACTTGAAACACATCTGCCAACCAAACAGTAGCATAGCTTTGTCGTTATTTATTGTTGAACAGCTCCACTTCCGTTGAGGTCCAATAAGTTTTACTTTTTGGAGCAAAGTCTATTACCATTTGCGTTTTGAAAAATTATAGTTGATCTGTTCCTTTATCCTAATCCAGGTGAAGGGCGCCATTTTGAGTTAATATGGGCCCTGGACTTTGAAGAGACAACAATTCTAAGACAATCGATAGCAAAAAATGAAAAGGATCCAATATACCTTTGGATAAAATTATCATATTTTCTTGTGTGAACTGACGTTTGCGGTTACTATCATGTAATCTCAGGGATAAACTTTAAAAAATGTTAGAATTCACCTAGTGCCTTGTGTGTGCTCATGAAATAGTATTACATATAGCATTTACATGAGCCAACGAGAAATAACAGATGGCAGTTCCTATATCGAAAATGTGGTTTTTTCTGAAGTACTTGCCAATAAAAATAATTAGTTATTAAAATATTTGGTAAAATGTCTTTTAAAATTTCATACTTACTTAACAAACGGTGGGCTGATCTAATAAATTAAAATCGATTCCTATCAAAACTGGTGTCTGTACATTTCTTAGTATTGAGATAATCATTTTAAATGTGAGATAATATGTATCCAAATCTAATTATATACACAGAGGTTTCATAAAAAATACGTCACTATTTTTTTATCATTCCATATTGTAATGTGGCTAGACTTTTGCGACGTTGTTTATTTAATAACTGCCAGTAAACCAATTATGAACATCAACTATCATTTAAAGTTATAGGAGGAAAACAGTTAGCAGATGCCGTTTGGAATACATATAAAAATAATGTTGGTTCCGAAAAACGAAGGTTGGTCCGACGAAGTTCCGCTTTTACTCATGGTTAATAAGAAGCTCTTGTTTACTTCAAATGTCAAGCAAACTCTCTTCTTTCTAAAACGGACTGTTTTCTGCCAAAAAAAATTTGGGAAAAGAATGGGAAAATATTAACTATTTTGTGACTTCTCTTAGAGGAGATTTTTTCTTGGTTACAAAACCTTAACTACATACGTGTAGATTTGAAAAATGTTTAAAAACTTAAAAGCACTTAAAAAATAAATTTTTAAATTAAAAATTAGTTCAGCAAAAACTCAATCGATTACCTTCAAAACCCTGATCGGAGGAAATAATGTGGTTCAAGTTTTCTTTTTTGGGGGTATTCAGGAATATGAAACCTTGTTTAAAGGAAAGAATACAACTGAGATCAGAAAATGTAACATTGGATTTTGATGATAACTTTTCAATAATATTAGTCTCTGAAAATAATATATCCACACACATACACGTACAAATAATTGCCTATCTGAATTTTAATTCATGCGTATTACGAACATTTGTAAAGTATAGTCGACTTTAAAACCATTTAAGTCAATGTAGCTAACCATTAACCTCTTCTCGTGGGGTATGACATAGGCTGTCACATACGTCTACAGTCCCTTGTGAGGGGCATGTGACAAATCTCAAAAACCCGGGAGGGGTAAGGAATTTTCACCGCACATGCAGGATAACTGGCCATTCGCTCTTCAGGGGGCACTTTGAGGAATGACCTGAAAGCCGGGGGTGTTTTCGCTTAACACAGGCGTTGAGGCTCTCGCTGTTCATCAGTTTCCTCAACCTGGGTACTTTTAAAGAGAGGCGTAAATGCTCAGCTATCAACAGAAGACGCTCCCTTTTATCACTCACCGTTTCTCACAATGACTCGAGACCACCCCTCTTCTCGAACCCCGTGGCGAAATTTTCTTACCCCTCGAGAAAGGCACGTTCTGATAGTGCCCCCAGACGAAGTCGTTTTCCAAATATTGAGCCCATGCGAAAAGGTAAAATTTCAATGGGTATGATGATCTGATGGTAAATTTTCAGTTTCTAGATCGTTAGTTGAAGATAGCATTCCAGCTCGCAATGACAGTAAGACCCAGCGCACAATGGCAGCTCGTCCATTAGGGCTACAGAGCTGCACTCGCAATGGCAGTAAGACCCAGAGCACAATGGCAGCTCGTCCATTAGGGTTACAGAGCTGCAAGAGCTCCTAGCCACTCCTCAGAAATTGTTTTAAAAGCTTGTTTTATCATTTTAAATCTTATTTGACTGCTTTTCCACACTGAAAGTTCGATGAACAACGAAAATTGAAAAGAAATAATAAAAACGGAGAAAGAAGACACAGAAAAGAAACCGATTAATAGGAAAGAAACAAATCGGGGCTGCTCACCGAACAGCTCTTGAAGACTTTAATATTCTCTTCATGCGAAATAGCTAAGCGACACGTCGGAAGGCGGAAACAGAGCTCCTGTTGAGTTTGGCTCTGGTTCGGTTGCTTAGGCCGCGTAAAATGTAAAAAAGAGTTAAAGATATTATCTTAAATTTTTTTAAAGAATCCTTTAATTAGTGTCCTGAAAAGCATAAAATAATTTTTATCAAAAATCTGGAGGTCAAAGCAATAATCGCAAAAGTGTGAGGCACTGAAAACAATACTATTAGTAAATAAAGCCACAATGTATATCATAAGAAATAAATTCCTAAACTATTAACAAAAATAAAAAATATATATGTTAAATGTAATGAAAATTTTAATTTATTCAAAGTATTTCTTTTAGCGTCTCAAGCATTTATGATTTTGTGCCAATACATACATTAATTATAGCGCATTTTTAAAAACTCTTATTACTTATACTACATGTAGAATATTAAAAAAAAAAAAAACGAACGGCGAATATATATAGTTATACAGCTGTTTATATTCCTATAAGTCAGATACAGAGATTTTTAAATTTTTGAAACATAATACATTAATCGATTAACCTTCAACTTCTGTTATCCATCATCGTCTAAAAAATATGAAAAAACGAACAGATATCTTTAAAATTGTCCACGGTGTAG
This sequence comes from Araneus ventricosus, assembly GCA_013235015.1. NCBI lineage: Eukaryota > Metazoa > Arthropoda > Arachnida > Araneae > Araneidae > Araneus > Araneus ventricosus. The sequence continues at coordinate 21,479 of BGPR01010363.1, read as the reverse complement.
CGTCATGGCCTAGTTTGACCGGGGTTTGATCAAGGATCAGCAGACTTAAAGATTCACAAATTTTCAGCATCATAATTTTAATTAAATGTCTGGATTAATTTCCTAGATTACATAATACGTATTTTTTGTTAAATACAAAATTTAAAGTCAAAGGTAAATCAAGTCCCGGATATCAATCGCGAGAGTCATTGAGATGCAGTCTGAAATCACTGTTAGACGAGCAATGTGTAACTTGGCTACGTCGAAATTACAAACGGTGAGAATACTCTAAGAATATAGTTCTAACATGAGAGTTCAGCAATCCATAGATAACTCAGGGTAAGTTATGAGAAATACCGTGGGTCGGTATAAAATATCGAGGTTAAACAAACGCCCGATAAAATGCAGAACGGTCCTCCAAAGGGACACCTTTCCAGCCGAGATGCTTTCGGGGGTAAATAAACGCCAGTTCTTCGCTCTGAGTTGCAATTTCCGGAACTCGAATTCAAAAACCAAAACGACGGAAGTAACACTCTGCCCTTTTAGCTTCGCCTCTCCCTTCTTTCTCTCTTTTTTTAAACATCTTACCTTCAAAAGACAGGGGAGTGGTTGTTGTCTTGCCTCCTGGTGATTCGTCCTCAAGCTGGATAAATCACCCAATTGCAGTCGTGTGCCTTCCTTCATGGTGTTGATTGGTTGTGGTCAATCTTAAACGGAGGTCTTTGTAGGCTTAAACGAGGGTGGTCTTGCCACTGAAGGCTAAAGGAACAGCTCTCCACTGGGCCCTTCTAGGCTTGCGTAAGGTTGGCAGATTTATGACCCATTTACGTTCATCTTGTGTCGTTCCCTCGAGGACTCCTTTCATCCACCGGCTGTGTGGTCTGGACGACCAGTCGTGGGAAAGGGGAGACATCACAACGGATTACTTTTACACCTAACTGTATAAAGATGAAAGTGACTGCACTGTATAATGGCGGAAGTGACTATCGTCAGTAGTACTACAGTTCATTTCTGAACATAACTACTTTTATATTGAAGTATTTATCGATCATTTTATAAAATTAAATACAATATGCATGTATTATTCATTTTTAAAGGATTTTATTTTCATTTTCTTCTCAAGCCAGGAGTGAAATCACGGTACTGTACATATGTATTAAGAAATTTCTATTATCCGTCTATTCGGGTATTCTAGCCCTGGTCCGGACGGTGAAGGTTAATCGAAGTTTTACACCTGTCTGACAGCGACTATTGCAGTTGTGGTGGAATTGGCACGGCACTTCACTATGCCACGGAGTGTGTCTATACAGTGTCTTGGCATATGAGGAATCCAGCGCCAAACTTCGAACAAGAATGGCTGAAAAGGGTCGCTAATAACCTCTTCTCCAGGCAGAAAATTCGTGGGATCATCAAATTCATGAGCGAAAACAGAGATCTTTTCCGGCCTCCCTAGCCTTCAACATCCCAGCGAGCTGAACTACGTAGCTCAATCACCGGACATTCCACCTCCAAATAAAAGAAAGGTATATCAACATCCAAAGAAAAGAAGACTATTACGAACTAATAGTGTAACAGTGAAAATGCCTGTGCTGTACATATTGTATATATTTCCGTCTTTTTGTTTATCTTGTTTTTCTTTTCCTTAAATAAAATTCCCGTGTCTTGCCCATCAAACCGTTCAGTGACCGATCTGGTCACGGGTACGGGGGTAAGGGACGGCGTTCTGTTCTGTATCAACCCTTTCTAAGGCCGTGGGAAATATACTTCACACCAAATTCATCAATTTTTAAATGCAATTTTTGAGGTTGGGTAAGTTCTCGGTAACTTTGTCTATGACACAAAAACCCAGATGTTCCTGTTTCTTATCTGAAACCATAACGAAGTGTCTTGACTTGATAATTAATTATTAATTAATTATATTAATTAACAAAAAGCTAATTTCATCCTACAAGCTAAATGAATTCATTTTCTTAAATTGATCTCAATCCCAACGTTATTTTATTATACCATTACTAGAATAAAATGGCACCTTAATCTTTTCAAGTTCACTACATGTGTCGTTTTCAAAATGACTAAATTTATTTCAAAAATGAGTATTAGACATAAAGTTGATCATAAATTTTATTATACCATTACTAGAATAAAATGGCCCCTTAATGTTTTCAAGTTCACTACATGTTTCGTTTTCAAAATGACTAAATTTATTTCAAAAATGAGTATTAGGCATAAAGTTGATCATAACTATGTAGAAGGAAAAAAATTTGGCATTTTTTTTTTATTTTCAAGAAATTTGTGGTTCCAATTTGAAACCAATGAACGGTAATGGCTTATTTTTCCTCCGAATAAGTTATCATCGAAATGCAATTTAAATTTAGTAGTTAATTTATAAGTACACGTGAACATTCAACCTTCATAAAATTCAATACTGCTTTCGAAGAATCAATTTCAAAAATTATCGATTTGTGCCAGAACCCTCATCATTTTGTTTCTCTTAGAGATCGAAAGCAATTTAGCTCTTGCAATGCCGATATCTTTGCGAATACTAACGGTATTGAACTGGAATTTTTATATAAGTTGTCCTATATGTATGTCTCTTAAGTTAAGAGAGAAAAATGACGCTACCGTTCGCCCATGCGCAGTAAAAAAATGTTCAATGTGTGGTTTCACTTCGAAACCAATGAACGCGAAAACGTTAAATGGTTGAAATGAATTACCACAGAAACAAATATAATTTTTATGAAGACTGCGAAAATAACACAGTCGAGTTCAATGACTCAATCCGTTATATTTAATACCTTTTTTGCAACCGGCAATTTATCTCAAAGAACTGTTAATTTTGCGCTTTTTAAAAATAGCTGAATCACCCACCACCAGCGTAAATGTTATCGATCCTTGTAAACATAAATAAAAAGGATTGCTTTTCTTTTTCAAAATTAATTCCATCTGAAATAATAAACGTTTCCAGAAGAAAACATTTTTTTACATTGCAGGGAACAAAACGAAAGTTCTTGCAATCCTTCTCTAAAAAAAGGGCATTTTTCATTCTCTATTTTCTGACCTATTTATTATTTTTTCCC